>JAODAL010000136.1:0-207500 GCA_025379985.1 Phyllomedusa bahiana | reverse complement strand
TTGATACTATAAGGGGCCTAGTAGCAGTGGCGTAGCTACAGGGGTCGCAGCAGTCGCACTTGTGTCCGGGCCCCTGAGCTAGGGGGACCCCGCAGGCTCTCTTGCAGCTGTACCTATCGCTGGATCACAGAGACCCAGCGATAGGTAGCTTTAACAGCAGAAAGGCGCACACATTGGGGCAAATTTATCAATAGTGCCTAACTCTTAGACAACCTAAAGTTAGATTAGACAGTCTTACAATGCAACACATTTATCACAGTGTTGATAAATCTGGTGCAGGTTAGAACTGTCTAGTCTAAGTTTGCATAACCTATAATTTGGCTTACATTTACGTTATAAACTGCACCAAAATTCTGGCGCATTTTTAGCGCATTTAAGCCACATCCCCTTTCCTGCGAAACAACAACACTTTTTACGAGGCCACGCCCCTTTTGCCGGACGATGCGCATTAGCGTCTGAAACGGTCTAAAAACACATAGTAAATGTGGCAAAACGCTTGTAAGACATTATTTTTGTCGCAAATTGAGCCAGAATTGATAAATCTGCCCAATTGTGTCCAAGGTGGGACCTGTCGGGGTGTCTGCCTGTGTATTGATCAGCAGGCCGGCAGCGTTAGTGTGAAGAGGAGCGCAGGCATAGCTTCAGCATGAGGAAAAGAAGACTGTGCCTGCTCCTCCTCTCATGCATATGCTGAGTCTACATCTCTGGGTCTATCTGAGCTAGCAATACATACTCACTATGTATATGGTGGGTGGGTGGGAGGGGCATGAACAAAGGCAGTGCAGAGGAGAGAGCTAGGTGAGGGTTTGGGGACAGCCTGAAACACATGGAGACTTGGCAGCCCTCGTCCACTGTCCAGCAATAGAATACATGGGGACGGAGGAAAAGAAGAGGAAATGCTCAGTGGGGCTGATCCTCACCATCCTGCAGTAAGTATTTGGCCAAGGTATGGGACTTATGCACTATAGCATTACAAATGAAGTATAAGGTGTTAGGGGATGTTCACATGGCGTTTTGAGTACGTTGTTCGGATCAAAAAAACGTATCCAAAAGCCCTGCGTAAAACGCATCCAACACATACCCAAAGTGTGCTATAGTTTTAAATAGGCTGTCTGCTGATTCAAACGGATCTAGAATTGACATAACAATTCCTTGAATGGATCCAAAAGACACATCACAAAGATACATGTAAAATACGTATTGGTGATCACTCGTCTGAAAGCCAATGCATGTTTTTCATTGAAAGCAAGGTAAAACACACTGCACATTGTTAGATGCGTGTTTAGGTCCAATACAAGGATCCAAACACGCATCTAAAAGACGCATTGTGAATATCCCCTTACTTGTCTGGCATGAGGCACTGGGTATCAGTTAGTGTTTCATACCTGGGAGGTATCAGCTAGTGCCTCACACCTGAGGAGTAACACCTATGGCGACATGAATGTACGGGGCTGCACCAGCCCTGTTCTCTAGATTTATAATCAGCCACACTCCAAAAGTAGGGGCAGCATCAGGCGCCCGCGGTACTTTATAATGCGCCTGAGATGTCACAACACAACCGTATGATTCTACACATTTATGGCGGGAGGATGGCAAAACTGGGATCATTACGCCTGATTTTGGGGGCGTTCGGGAGGCAGGGCGGCCTCGAACCCTACAAAGCTATAGATTTATAGCTTCACTACGGCATTTCTACGAGCATTACAGCTGGAACAGGTATACGACTTTCAAACTTTTTAAAGTGGTTTACCTGTTCCATCAGTGATGTGCCTAGAACTGCCGTGGCAAAGCTATGTATCTACAGCTTTGCACGGTTCTAGTGTGCCCCACCTCCCGCACACCACCTGAAATCAGGAGTATTACAAAGTGCTTCTTGCGCTATGTAATGCGCCTGTGGCTAGGGTACGGGAGGCATTACATCTACTTTTAAAAAAAATACTCGTTAAAAAGTTGTCGGACGACACAGATTTCAAGGGTAGAATCCTTGTGGATTCCATGCTAAAATTCCCCTAAAGTGATGAGTATTTGAACAGTATTTTGTACTCTGTTGCCATTTTTGGTGCGGTTTTCAGATTCGGTTATTCAATCAGTTTTGTATCAGACAGTGCATCATAGAGCACTTGAGTTTTTCTTTAAGCGGATCCGTGCCAAAAAAACGACAACAAAGTTTCTGGTCATTTTTCATGCCATCCCATTGACTTAATAGTAAGATTTCCAAGTGAAATATGATGGAACAATGAACATATTCTAAGTTTTTTGAAAAACCTAAGGTTCTGAAATGCGGCTTTATAAAATCAGAGCCGTATAGACTACAACTCGGGTTTTTATTGAGGTCTATGGGGATGGTTTTACAGTCGTTTTTTGACAGTTTTGAATCCGAATCCGTATCAAAAACAGACAAAAAATCCTTGCTGTGTAGCCGGTAGCGATGGGCGAATTTCTCAAAAATTCGATTCGGTTACTTCGCCGAATTTCCAGACAAAATTAATTTCGGTCCGAATTACTTCGGGACGAATCACGTTAAAAAACAGCTATTTCCAGGCTGCACAGAGCCTGCAGGATACTGTAGAACGTTGTGCCATGCTTAAATATGAAGAGGGAGCTTGGTTTGGTCTTCATACAATGTTGTGTTTTAGTATGACACGCAGATGACTGCCGCCGCTCTTAGAATCGCTTCACTATAAAATTCCCTGGGCACTTAAGAGGGCAAAACTGACCAAAAAACTGAAGTGGGGATGTAGCCTGAATGAGTCATGCCAGCGAAAGCTGGAAAAAAACAAGCTGAGAGCTAAGGTGACAACATTAGTGACAGAGTGTGGAGGTGACGGCGGCAGCCACAGCAGCAGCATGAGGTCAGGCAGTGGCACAATGACATTCTGGAATTGGAAAAACAGGAGTAGGCCACAGAGTGGCACAATGACACAGTGTGGAAGTCACGGCACCAGCCAAAGCAGCAGCATGAGGTCAGACAGTGGCACAATGACATTCTGGAGGTGGCAAAAACAGGAGTAGGCCACAGAGTGGCACAATGACAGAGAGTGGAGGTGATGGCAGCAGCAGCATGAGGTCAGACAGTGGCACAATGACACAGTGTGTAGGTTACGGCAGCAGCCACAGCAGCAGCATGAGGTCAGACAGTGGCACAATGACATTCTGGAGGTGGCAAAAACAGGAGTAGGCCACAGAGTGGCACAATGACACAGTGTGGAGGTCACGGCAGCAGCAGCATGAGGTCAGACAGTGGCACAATGACATTCTGGAGGTGGCAAAAACAGGAGTAGGCCACAGAGTGGCACAATGACACAGTGTGGAGGTCACGGCAGCAGCAGCAGCATGAGGTCAGACAGTGGCACAATGACATTCTGGAGGTGGCAAAAACAGGAGTAGGCCACAGACTGGCACAATGACACAGTGTGGAGGTCACGGCAGCAGCAGCATGAGGTCAGACAGTGGCACAATGACATTCTGGAGGTGGCAAAAACAGGAGTAGGCCACAGAGTGGCACAATGACAGAGTGTGGAGGTCACGGCAGCAGCAGCATGAGGTCAGACAATGGCACAATGACACAGTGTGGAGTTTACGGCAGCAGCCACAGCAGCAGCATGAGGTCAGACAGTAGCACAATGACATTCTGGAGGTGGCAAAAACAGGAGTAGGCCACAGAGTGGCACAATGACACAGTGTGGAGGTCACGGCACCAGCAACAGCAGCAGCAGCATGAGGTCATAGAGTGGCACAATGACAGAGCGTGGAGGTGACGGCAGCAGCAGCATGAGGTCAGAGAGTGGCACAATGACAGAGTGTGGAGGTGGGTGGCAATACCAGTCCCTGGTAAAGATGGTGGTAGGCTGATGGAGAAACTGGCAGCAGATGTGTGGCATCAGACTGGTGGCGGCATCAGAATAGTGACTGAGGCAGGTAGTTTGAACCCAGACTCATTTCTCACAGTTTGGGTGAGGCATCATGGCTGATGTAATCTGACGCCTAAGGCATTGGTGTGTGGAAATCCTGGCCGATCCACGCCTGATTCATCTTGACAAAGGTCAGTCGTTCCACATTTCCTGTGGACAAGCAGGTTCTCCTTGAGGTAACGATGGTCCCCGCCACACTGAACACCCGCTCTGATGCCACACTACCGGCCGGGCAGGACAGCTTCTCCACAGCAAACTCGGCAACTTGCGGCCACACATCCAGTTTGGCTGCCCAGTAGTCCAGCGGATCTTCTAACTGGGGTGGCAGAGTGCTGTCCAAGTAGGAACCTGTTGGTTCAGAGACTGCTCCAGGTCCTGCTGCTGCTGCTGCTTGTGACTGCTCTCCTCACTAGGCGGGTGAAGGAAACTGCTCATCAGTGACTCCAGACTTAGGTTGCTGCTGATGATGGAGCTGGTACTGCTCCTACCCCCAACCCCTCCCCCACACCTTCCCCCAGCAGCCGCGGCAGTAGTACGTGAGCGCTGAAGAATCCACCCAGTCAGACCTGTCAGAGGAGGGACAATGCCGCACATAGGCAGCGGCCAACTGACTGCGGAGGATTTCCCTATAGTATTTGAGTTTGTCCTCCCTCTCAGCATCTATGAAAAATGCTCCGATTTTGGACCGGTAGCAAGGGTCCAATAAGGTGGAGAGCCAGAAGTCATCCCTCTGCCGGATGCTGACTATTCGGCTGTCACTAGCCAGGCAAATCAGCATGCTGCGGGCCATCTGCACAAGTGACTCCGAGGGGCTCCCTGCCTCCATCTCCACTGTATACTGCCACGGTGCTCGTTTGCGTCGTCTTCCTCATCTCCATCTACCTCCTCCAGCTGTTCCTGCTCCTCCTCTCTTGTCACCTGAGTAGAAAATCCACTCATTTCACCAGACAATGCTTCTGCTCCAATGTCCTCCTCCTCCTCCATTTCAGTCGCCACCGGACTCATGTGGCCGCGAGATGTAGTCGCCACGTCTCCAGTCCCCTGCCCAGATAGATTGTTCAGCATCTGTTTCAGGACATGAAGCAGTGGAATGACGTTATTCATCCCGTAGTCCTGGCGACTGACAAATAACGTTGCCTCCTCGAATGGCCTCAACAAACAGCAGGTGTCACGCATGAGCTGCCACTGGCTGACATCAAAGTTACACAGGGGAGTACTCCTGTCCGCCTGGATCATCAAAAAATCGTTAATGGCCTTTCTCTGTTCATACAGTCGGTCCAACATGTGCAGGCTGGAATTCCAATGGGTGGAAACATCGCATATCAGAGTGTGTTGGGGGATGAAGTGCATGCACAGTTTCCTGGCCATTTTTAGAATCTTCTGAAGATCGGTGGAAGACTTCAGGAACTTTTTCACAACCAGATTGAACACATGCGCCATGCAGGGCGCATGGACCATTCCTCCTTGGTGCAGCGCGGACACCATGTTACTCCCATTGTCTGTCACCATGGTTCTGATTTGCAGTTGGCGCAGAGAAAGCCACACATTGATTTCTTGCTGCATGATGCGGAGCAGTTCCTCCCCTGTGTGACTTCGTTCGCCGAGGCAAGCCAGGTGTAGAACTGCGTGACACCGCTGTGCCCTACACATGTGGTATGATGGAGCAGTACTTGTGGAGGCTGAGTGGTGGTGGAGGAGGAGGAGGAGGAGGAGGTGGACAGTGGCGCAGGAGCCTCAGTTTTACAACGTGGAGGAGAAAGCGGCGTCTCCTGTCCAAGTTGTTGGTGTGCCTGGGCAGGAAGCACATTCACCCAGTGGGCCGTAAAGGACATGTACTGGCCCTGACCGTAGTTACAGCTCCAGACGTCCGCGCTGCTGTGCACCTTGGAACAAACCGATGAGCTCAAGGACTGGCCCACCTTCTATTCTACATATTTATGAAGTGCTGGTACTACCTTTTTTTTGGAAAATAAATTACGGCTTGGAACTCTCCATCTCGGCTCGGCACAAGCCATTAGTTCTCTGAACGGTGCAGAGTCCACCATTTGGAAAGGGAGGGACTGCAGTACCAACAACTTGGACAGGTGCTCGGTCAGCTTCTGCACCTTAGGATGGTTGGACGCCGACTGTTGTCTCTTTGCAATCGCCTCGCTGACTGACTGCTGGCGCCATGAGTAGCGAGGCGCAGGAGCATCTGGACCGAGAGATGATGTCAAAGAGAAACAGCTCCCTTCTGCAGAGGTGGTGGAGCCTTGACTGGCTGCAATGGCATTCGTGCCACTGGGCGCTGCTGCTGCTGTTGCTGCTGCGGCAGGATGGACCACCACATCTTAGCTACGTTTCTCCCAGGCCACAGGATGGTGGTGCTTCATGTGTTGACGCAGGGCCGTGGTGCCAACGTTAGCTCCCTGGCCACGCTTCACTTTCTCCCACAATTTTTAACCCTATACTCATTTTCCCGGCCTTCCTGGGGTTTTGGGAAAAAGAAAATTCCCACACCGCCGAGTTCGGGATTTTAACTGCAAACCCCTCCGCACTGAGTGATTTAAAAATCACCGCTGCCTCCCCTGACCCCTGTGCCGCTACTTTTTTGGGCCCCTCCCAAAGGGGGTTTTTTCCCCCCCGGGCCCGTTTGGCTCCCGACTCACACTGCTGCTATCCTACGACCCCATGGCCACCACACCCCCTTGCTGGCTGCACTGCTGCCTAAACCGCCAACTTAAACACCCCTCTTCCCCGACGATGATGAAACCTTGCCTCCCCCGGCCCCCAAAAGTGCGGGTCGGCTACATCACCCATCTTTTTTGGTTTTCCACCCCTCACTGCTGTCCTCAACCCCGGGCCCTTGGAATCCCAGAGGCTGATCCCCACAAACCCACCTCCCTGCCACTCCCCACATTTTAACTTTGCCGCCTTGAAGAAACGGTTTTTTTAAATTTGGGCCCCCCATTTCTTCGCTGCCAATAGCGATGCCCGCCCCCCCCTAAAAATTTGGTTTCTTTTACCCCCCGCAATAGTGGCGCGGGCCCAGCCCAAATTATAAAATCTCGGGTTTGGGGGAACCGGAGGGGACAAGGGGGGTTTGAGGACGGGTGGGGGCCCTGACCCCTTTCCCGGGGCCATCCCCAACAAAGGGGTTTGTGCCCTGAGGTTCCCCCCGGGACTCTTGCTGGGGTTGTCAATGTCTCGGGGGAGGAAGGGGTATTCCTGAAAAACCCAAAATCAAGAACCCTTTTTTCTGGGCCAGTAAACACCCCCCTTAGATGACCGCGTTTGTTCTCACCCGAGTGACCCCTGCTGGGGACGCCCCCTTGCTGTCTGCAAACCTTTGGCCCTGCTCCAGAATTTTGTCCCAAACTGCCACTCGCATGAAGACCTCCAAACCCCCCCTCTCTGTTGACATACTGTTTTTTTTCAAAATGTACAACACGTTTGATGAAGATATCTGTATATGAAAAAATACAAAACCCCGTTTTTTGATTCCAAATAAACCCCAAGTAAAAAACCCCGGGGAAACCCCTTTGGTTTAAAATTTGGCCGCCCCCCACAAATGGCCAAAAAAAATTACTTGAAATGGGCCCGTTTAAAAACCACGTGTATTTTAACTGAATTAAAAAGGGGCACAAAAAATTTTAAAATTAACCCCTTTTTATATGAATTACCCTACAGGCAAAATTTTCCTTTTTTGGGGGGAAAAAAAAAGGTTTCCTTTTTTAGTGACCCCCAACCCCGGGAACAACGCTTAATTTAACCCCCCCGTTTAAAAATTGCGAAAAAAGAATTGGGGCAAATAAAAAAACCTACCCCAATTGTACCGTTTTTACAATGGCGTTTTTTTTACGGTACAAAAGCAAAAAAAAAAACTTGTAAAAAAAACCCCTTGGGAAATGAATTATGCTACAGAAAAAAATGGTCTTTTTTGGTTTTAAAAAGGGAGGGTTTTTCTTTTTTAAGGCCACCACAACAGCAAACCCAATGTTTAAAAAAAAAGGGGGTTTTTATCATTTAAATTAAAATGGTATTTAAAAAAGGGGAAGTGGAAAAACAAGAAAACCTTTGAAATTTAAAAAGTCATTAGCAAAGCTTTCTTGTTTTCCCCTTATTTCCTTTACCCCTTGTTTTTTTGTTTACACGATATCCATCCGGGTCAATCCCCTGATCCCTCCCCTTGCTTTTCACAGCGGGAGGGCTCATTTACATTTTTGTCCCCCCCCTTTTCAATTCACAGAGCTGTGTCTCTCACTCAAGTAAGGGACCTTTCATTTTTCCCACTTTAAAAACGGGCAAAAGAAACAGAATTACACAAAAGGGGTTTTACACAATCAGGAAATAGCAAAAATTTGTGTCGATCCCTGCCTGAATTTAAAGTTAAGGGCCATAGCATTTTCTCTCTCCACACCCACATAAACCCAAAATGCAACAGATTCAAAAATGAGAAAAAAATAACAGTTTTGTCCCCCTGGCCCCCCCTCCCAAAAAGCGAGATCTGTCCCCTTCATAAGCATCTCCAGCTGTTTAGAGGAGAAGAGGGTTTATTCCCCACCCAGATTGGGAAAGTAGCCCGTGGTTATGTATACAGCTCTTACAAAATAAACTTTTAAGAGGGGCACAGTGACAATGGGACTCAAGGGGGGGGGAGGGGGAGTTTTTCAGGGGCCCCGCCTGCCAAAAAAGTAAAGGGGGGGAAAGATGCCCCCCAACTGGGAGGGGGAAAAAACACCCCCGCATGTCCAGAGTTTTAAAGCTGAGAGCATTGAATCAGCCAACTAAGGAAAGCCCATACATCCCCTTTTAAAACCCCCGGATTTTAAATTTGCAAAAGAATTGAGCCCCAAAAAAACCAAAAAACCCCACCCCCCCCCTTTGTGCCCTTTTTACCCAAAGGCGTGTATTTCACGGTACAAAACAAGAAAAAACTTGTAATTTAACCCTTTGGTTTTGAAATTTTGCTTTAAAAAAAAAATTAATTTTTTGGGGGTGAAAAAGACGGTTTCTTTTAGCCCCCCACAACCAGAAAAAAACCCCTTTTTTTTAAATTTGCCCCGGATTAAAAGGGCCAAAAGAATTGGGGCCAAACCAAAAAAATACCCCGTTTTTAGCTTTACAATTGGGGGTATTTTACGATACCCCAGCAAGAGAAAAAATTTTAAATTTAAACCCTTTGGTTATGAATTTTGCCAAAAGGAAAAAAATTTCCCTTTTTTTTTTTTGGGAAAAAGACGGTTTCTTTTTTGTCCCCCACCCAAACCCTTTAAATTAAACCCCTGGATTTAAAATTTCGCAAAAGAATTGAGCAAAACCAAAAAAATTTAAGTTATTTGGGTTTAAAAAACCCGTTTCTTTAAATGAATACAACAGGAACTGGCTTAGATAACCCTTGGATATTCAATGTGCTGTGAGCAGATAGCATTAAAATGTATATGCAGCTGCACTGGACACACAATGGACTTCAGTTCCAATACCCCACAAAATCAGAAATAGAACGTTAAGAGAAGCAGTCTCTGAGACAAGCTGTGACACCCCCCAAAAATCGCTGTATAAAAAAAGAGTTCTTTAGTAAGAGATATCATTAGCAGCCGTGGCAGCACCTTCCCTAATCAGTACAGTGAGAGCGGTATGAGCTCACAGCGTCGCGCCCAGACTTATATAGAGCAGTGACGTCACAGAATCCCGCCTCTCTCTGATTGGCATCATCTCTGCACATGTCATGTAGGCTATGCCCTTCTTCCTCCCAGAGTTCTTTGCCCCATGTAACGCCATGTGCTCGCAGCCATTTTATCAATCAAAAGCACATTTCATTCACGTGAAGTACCCCAAACTTCGACTTCCTTCAGAACCGAAGTTTTCCTGAAATTCTAAACGAATTCCACTTCGTTAGAATCAATTCGCCCATCTCTAGTAGCCGGGTCCTACAGGTCCATTACATGGGTAAATTAATTGTTTATATGAGCGCCGACAAACAATATAGGATATCAAAGTAATAGTGTTTAAAGCATCCAAACATATTCTGTGGCATCTTGAAGAAGAATCTGACAAAAAAAAACTTGTGCACCTCTGGTTCACTCATTGGGCATACCCTTTAATTACAGTATATAAGAGCTATTAACAAAATAGTATGTGAGCTGCTCTGCTAGTTGCTCTGTCAAGATCAGATTGATCATGCTGGAAAACTGACACGAACAGTCTGTGCTGAGTAGATTTATGTGTAGAACTTATCGCATACTATTGCTTCAGTGCTGTTCTGTATGATTAAAGTGACATTTTCTAAATAAAATTGAACAGTTGAGATGTAAGCGATAGTTAAAAACTTTTTAAATATTTTGCTTCAGTGTCTGAATGAATTTCAAGTTATTTAATTTTGTATTTCCTATTGGTATAAATAGAAAAAAAGGGGCCATGTAACTAAGATCAAAGTGGCAAAAAAATCCACCCAAAGTCTGCACATAAATTTACATGCAATGCTGATTTTAAATCTGTTTTTTTTTCAATCAAATGTCAAGTATCTCAAAGCTACTCACCACTGAATTTGATGGGAAAGGCAATAGTCACCACAAAACCTAAATGTTGAGGGTTTGATGCGGATTTCCCATGTAGCTGCTGCAAAATCCGTAAGTTCAGAAAAAATATACTGTTTTCAATGCTAAAACTGAAAAAGGAAATTTGCAAGCTTAACTCCACAAAACTGATGGCAACTTGCCTCTAATCCCCTGGTTTTCTCTGTAGAGTTGGCTTCCAGCGATAACGTCACATCCCAAATGCCCGCTGCAGGCAATTGGAGGGCATCAGCAGTGACATAGGATGTGAAATCCTCGCTGTAGACCAGCTGAGTATAGTGTTTTGCATTTTTCTCTATTTTGACATTGTTATATATGTGCAATTTCATGTCAATTTACTGCTACGGATAACTGTAGAGATTTTTCACAGCAATGCCACCCAGTTTTCAAGAGGTGTTTCCTCAAGGCCACTTCCTTATTACAGGATGGCTCATAGCTAGTTACAAGCCAACCATGTTACAGAATGAAGAGGGTGGCGCTTGCGGTCATGCTTCCTATTAATTTCTGTGGAAGTTCCAAACATACTCGTAAGGACATTTGTGGGAATGCCCCTTTTACATAACTTATGTGTGAGAAGGACAGTTTTTCCATAAGACAGTCGTGATAACCCAGTATCTTTTGCTGTTGGAGCATATGAATCAACAGTCTAGTTGGGCACATTTACAGATGGACAATATTATCCAGCATTATCCAAAAAACTCTATCCACACAAAGCAAGCATGAATTATGTGCCATAAGAAATGTATGCATGCTTTGCACAAAGTTCATTCTGAGAACAATGAAATTCTACCTACACAAAGGATGAAAAATTTACAGGAACTTATAAATTACATTAGAATTGGTTAACTCATGGGCAGGTTCAAAATTAGAATTCATGTCCAAATGATGCATATGACACATGCCTAACATCCACTACTCATTCTCACTCAATTCATTCAAATAGTTCTCTTCCTTTAGTTGACAGGGAATCAGCCACACAAGACAGACCACTCCCTGCTTCCATGTTTGACCATGAACTGGACATATGGTCAGACGAGGATCACATGACACAGCTGCTCATAATGTATGGATACAACTGAGCTGGGATAAAACAAATTGCATTGCTACAATGTAATTGGTGACCTGCCTAAAGCTTCCATGTTTTCATCCAGTTCTCTTTTTTTTTTAAATATCTGGGAAAACGGTATAATAAAAAATATTTGTTTTTCACTTTTCTTTTACATTTTTTTTCTAGCAAAAAGTTTTGTAATTGTATCATCTTTCTCTTATAGACATTTTTGTATAGCTGATATTGTTTTAGGGTCTTTGGGTGTGGCTAAAAGTTGCTATTGGGGTTCTTTTATTGATTTTTAATATTTTATATACCTTCCGACCTACTGTGGGGACCTTCTGAGGGTACCTAAAAAGCTCCATACGGAGTGGTCTGTATAGCTACCTAGTGGGGTCCTACCTATTTACCTGCCTAGCTAATTAGATGCTTATCTCCTTAAAGAGAGCTGACATACTTATATACCTAATAGGGGCTTACATACCTATATACCGAAGGGAAACTCATCTACTTAATAGGAAGAGTGTTCCCACTTATCTGGTTAGGTCTAATCTACCTAAAAAGAGCATCTTCCTAACTGCTTTCCAAATTTGGGGGACTGTCTACTATAAGGGTTGTGTACTTACCTACTGGTGGCAAAAATGGGGGTCCTCTACTCATTTGGGAGTACTTTCACTGTTTGAGGTACAATTACTGTTTGGGGCACCAAATAGGTCATTATTACCAATTGGGGTGCTTTGGATGGGGAGTTTGTACAGAGGTGTGAATTGGTAGGGAAGTGCTGAAAAAGAGAGGAGTCTAACATGTTTGTGTGGTAACGTCGTCTTGATGGTCTGGACCAGGTGGAGAAAGAAAAGTGAATGACTTCCATCAGAGAAGATGTGCCCTATGAGGCCCTGGATGTAACTGCACTGTAATCACTTATATGTCTGCAGAGTCTGTGTACAACTGGTATCTACCAATAAATGGTGACTGTATGGTTGTATTAGTGGTCTTAGTGTTATGGTTTATATTCAGTAATAGTATGATGGTTGTATTCAGTCTCTTTATGGTGGTGATATGTGGTCATGATCTGGCAGTATTATTTGGTTCTTATATTTTCTTGTTAATGGTATAATTGGTCTGGGTACATGATTTGGCCAGTAACAGTACAGTAGTTTTAGTCACCATATGGTATTAATGTGGAAAGAAGGGAAGAGTGTTTTTCTGATGTACAGAACCATATATTGTTTCTAGTCTGTATGTGGAGGAGCGGCTGCCTCCATTTTGTTTTTTTGCACTCCACCCACCTTCACAGGCTTTTTAATCAGTGCAGTGTAACTTGTAAGCTGGTTCCTTCATTCCCTGGAATATGGAGGTCTGAATAGGACCCAAACGAGAGGTAACAATAGTGTAGGACCACCTGCCTGAGGTCCCGTTGAAGTTCGGAGGTGGCTTAAGCAGTTTTGATCAAAAAGTGTGAACTGGGAACCTCAAAAGTTTTTTTCATCTATTCTAGATAGCAGAAATGTTTTTTCAAAGATTCCTATGTCCCCATTTGATAGCTTCTTTAGTTGATAGTGTGCTACTGATTTTGGAATGTGTATGTATGTTATAGCCCACCAGTGTGCACCTATGCTAATTTTTATCAAAAGTATTTTTTTTGATGTGCAGAACCATATATTGTTTCTACTTCTCACTGTGTGTCCTGTCATAAGCATCTATCTCCTGCTGCTTCACTATATTGAACTTATTGTAAAATAAACTCGTTTTATCAGCGACTGTGGTGAAAGACCATCACAAGTGTGTGTCATTTGCACACTTGTTATTTAACCAGCGTTATTATTTTGTTTTAGTTTGTGCGGTTTCTCCCTTAAGTCCAGGTTGGTTGTACTTCTGTTCCATATATGCCTCAATTACATCTGGTCAGGGCCGGGACAAGGCATTTTGGTGCCCTAGGCAAGTACAGCAAATGGCGCCCTCCCCCTGCCCCCCCCACTAATTCCTCTTGCCCCTGCGCCAGGTCCTGTCACTAACTTTCTGCATATTCCACATAGCTCCTGTCCATCTCCTCAGCAGTCACTGCACAATGACAAATTAGCTTTTTCAAAATCGCTCCCCTCTGTATGACAGTGAAATACATTAAAAAATAAAAAATCCCCAAATAACCCACCGTACAGGGGAGCAAATCTCCCAGACGCATCTTTGGGTTATTTAAAAAACACTCCTACAAAACCAAGACCAAAAACTATTACTACTTAAGGATCAAATAATCCTGCCAGACCCTGACCAAACGCAACCCCCACATGTGTCTATCAGTTGTACACAGACTCTACGACATATATTACCGCCTACAGTGGACCATATAGTGGTAGATTACTGTTGTATGTAGACTCTGCAAAAATATAAATTTATTACATTGCAGTTACATGTAGTGACTCACAGGAGACGTCTTTTCGGATCGGAGTCGATCACCTTCCCTTTTCTTCTCCATCCGGTTCACACCTTCATGCTGAGTTCTCCCGGCCAATACTCGTCCTTGCAGATTTGGACACAAATATCTTAGAATCCTCACACTTCCAGCAACTCCTTAATTATAGGTATATAAGTCCCCTCAGTCAGACAGGTATATACATCCCCTCAGATAGGAAGCTATATAGGTCCCTGTAGTTAGGTATATATGTCCCCTCAATTAGGCAGGGATATACAGGTCCCCATCAGTTAGTTATATAAATATAGGGTCACTCAGGCAGGTATATTGATATAAGGTCACTCTCAGGCAGGTATATAGGGGCACTCACGCAGGTATATAGCGGCACTCACGCAGGCAGGTATATAGCTAGGGGCACTCTCAGGCAAGGATATAGCTAGGGGCACCCTCAGGCAGGTATATAGTGGCACTCTCAGGCAGGTATATAGGGGCACTCTCAGGCAGGTATATAGTGACACTCTGAGGCAGGTATATAGCTAGGGACACTCTCAGGCAGGTATATAGCTAGGGGTACTCTAAGGCAGGTATATAGCTAGGTGCACTCTAAGGCAGGTATATAGCTAGGGGCACTCTAAGGCAGGTATATAGCTAGGGGCACTCAGCAGGTATATAGATAGGGGCACTCAGCAGGTATATAGGGGCACTCAGCAGGTATATAGGGGCTCAGGCAGGTATATAGGGGCACTCAGCAGGCATATAGAGGCTCAGGCAGGTATATAGGGGCTCAGCAGGTATATAAAGGGGCAATCAGCAGGTATAAATTGGCACTCGCAGGTTTTAAAAGGGGCTCAGGCAGGTATATAGGGGCACTCAGCAGGCATATAGAGGCTCAGGCAGGTATACAGGGGCTCAGGCAGGTATATAGGGGCTCAGGCAGGTATATATGGGCACTCAGCAGGCATATAGAGGCTCAGGCAGGCATATAGGGGCACTCAGCAGGCGTATAGGGGCACTCAGCATGTGTATAGGAGCACTCAGCAGGCGTATAGGGGCATTCAGCAGGTATATAGGGGCACTCAGCAGGCCTATAGGGGCTCAGGCAGGTATATAGGGGCACTCAGCAGGCATATAGAGGCTCAGGCAGGTATATAGGGGCTCAGGCAGGTATATAGGGGCACTCAGCAGGTATATAGGGGCTCAGGCAGGTATATATGGGCACTCAGCAGGCATATAGAGGCTCAGGCAGGTATACAGAGGCTCATGCAGGTATATAGGGGCTCAGGCAGGTATATAGGGGCACTCAGCAGGCATATAGGGGCACTCAGCAGGTAATAGGGCCACTCAGCAGGCATATACAGGCTCAGGCAGGCATATAGGGGCACTCAGCAGGTATATAGGTGCACTCAGCAGGCATATAGGGGCACTCAGCAGGCATATAGGGGCTCTCAGCAGGCATATAGGGGCACTCAGCAGGTATATAGGGGCACTCAGCAGGGTTTTTGGGGCACTCAGCAGGCATATAGGGGCATTCAGCAGGCATATAGGGGCACTCAGCAGGTATATAGGAGCACTCAGCAGGCATATAGGGGCACTCAGCAGGCATATAGGGGCACTCAGCATGTGTATAGGAGCACTCAGCAGGCGTATAGGGGCATTCAGCAGGTATATAGGGGCACTCAGCAGGCCTATAGGGGCTCAGGCAGGCATATAGGGGCACTCAGCAGGCATATAGAGGCTCATGCAGGGATATAGGGGGCTCAGGCAGGTTAAAATAGGGGCACTCAGCAGGTATATAGGGGCTCAGGCAGGTATATATGGGCACTCAGCAGGCATATAGAGGCTCAGGCAGGTATACAGAGGCTCATGCAGGTATATAGGGGCTCAGGCAGGTATATAGGGGCACTCATCAGGTATATAGGGGCTCAGGCAGGTATATAGGGGCACTCAGCAGGCATATAGAGGCTCAGGCAGGCATATAGGGGCACTCAGCAGGTATATAGGGGCACTCAGCAGGCATATAGGGGCACTCAGCAGGCATATAGGGGCTCTCAGCAGGCATATAGGGGCACTCAGCAGGCATATAGGGGCACTCAGCAGGCATATAGGGGCACTCAGCAGGCATATAGGGGCACTCAGCAGGCATATAGGGGCACTCAGCAGGCATATAGGGGCACTCAGCAGGTATATAGGGGCACTCAGCAGGCATATAGGGGCACTCAGCAGGCATATAGGGGACCTCAGCAGGGATATATGGGCACTCAGCAGGCATATAGGGGCACTCAGCAGGTATATAGGGGCACTCAGGCAGTTAAAAAATAACAACATTCATACTTACCTGCTTCCCGGGCGTGCGCTCCTCTTCGGGCCCCGCCTCCAACGCCAGAACGCTCCTCTGACAGCTCCTCAAGTGCACAGCCAATGACGCGCAGTGCGCCCGAGGAGAGGCAGCGTCACGATGACATCACTTCATCGCGACGCTGCCCGGCTGAGCCGCACAGGGCCGCGGTGGGTCCTCAAAGAGCGCTCGCCTATGGCAGTGGCCTGGAGCCCGGCGAGGTTCGAGGCTCCTGACTGCGCCCCTAAGTGACAGGCAGAGGTAGGCGCCCTAGGCGATCGCCCACCTCTGCCTACCCATTGTCCCGGCCCTGCATCTGGTTGTTCTTTAGGGTATTTAATACCCAAGGCTCAATTTAACCCCTTGATTGTGGGTTAATTTGCACTAAAATACAGGGTGTCTTTTTTTTTTTTTTTTGTCCCATATACGCCTAATTTACATCTGATTTTTCAGTAGGGTATTTCATACAAAAGGCTTAATTTAACTTCTTGATTGTGGGGTAATTTGGACTAAAATACAGGGTGTCTGTAGTTTTTGGTGATATATACGCCTAAATAGTATATGGTTTATCTGTAGGGTATTGCATACCAAAGGCTTAATTTAACTTCTTGATTGTGTGGTATTTTGGTATAAAATAAAGGGTGTCTTTATTTTTTGGCTCCATATACGCCTAATTTAGATCTGGTTTGCTGTAGGGTATTTCATACGTAAAACTTAATTTAACTTCTTGATTGTGGGGTAATTTGCACTAAAATACAGGGTGTCTGTATTTTTTGGTCCTATATACGCCTAAATTACATCTGGTTGTTCTGTACGGTATTTCATACACAAGGCTTAATTTAACCTCTTGATTGTGGGGTAATTTGGAGTAAAATACAGGGTGTCTATTTTTTTTGCCCCATATACACCTAAATTACATCTGGTTTTTCTGTAGGGCATTTTATACCCAAGGGTTAATTTAGCCTATTGTTTGTGGGGTAATTTGGAGTAAAATATAGGGTGTGTGTATTTTTACCCCATATATGCCTGCATTTCATCTCATTCATTCTGTAAGCTATTTTATACCAAGGGTTAATTTCTCCTCTTGTTTTGTGGGGTAATTTGAGTCAAATACAGGGTGTGTGTATTTCTGCCACATACACGCCTGAAATCCATCAACTTGAGACCGATGGGGGTATTTTAATCTGTGGCCAAGAGTTAATTTATTCACTTTTTGTGGTGAATTCTGTGTCAAATCCAGCCACTCTAGTCTCTTGGGATACTGCTATCTGTGGCAAACAGTAAATTTTTTCAATTATTGTAGTGATTCTGTTAAATGCTGATACATATAGAGCCACCCCCCCCCCCCCAAAAAAACAACGAGTGAAGCGGGGGTCCTCCGTAACTGTGCATTGCCGCCAACACTCCTTGTGCCATTCCTTTGATCCGTTCGCGTCCGCTTACAACTGGTCAATAGTCCATCATTGCTAAAGTCAAAAAGAAACAGGAGTTGATCCCAAAAATAAGTAAATGGAATATTTGCATGTGTTCTGTGTTTTGTATCCACTCCTGCTTTTGGCTAGCTACTCATTTGATAATCCTGATACAAATAAAGGACAATGTCATACTAGCCTTATGGCTTCTCCAAAAACACAATCAGTTATGTTTGTCCTTTTCATTCCTTCTGACAGATTAAAAGAAGGGGAAAACCAAACATAGTGGCAATATCATAAAGTGGTTGAAGGAAACAGAAAACCACAGGCTGGTCAACTGAGAGAGTAGTCAGTTGGCAGCAGCATGAGAAGGCCACAGAGTGGCAACTGACAGATTGTGGAGGTGGCAGCAACATGATTAGGCCACAGACTGGCACAAGTACACAGTGTGGAGGTGGCGGCAGCAACAGCAGTAGGATAAGGCCGGAGAGTGGCTCAATGTCATAATTTTGAGGTGGCGGCAGCTAGGTGACATAATGAGGAGGTGGCAGTAACAGCTACATCAAGCCAGAGAGAGACACGGTGACATAGCCTGGAGATGACAGCAGCAGCATGAGTGTTGTGGTGGCAGCAACATCAGAAGGCTACATAATCGCCCAGTGAAGAGTGAGGCGGTGGGTGTCAATACCAATCCCTCGTAAAGATGGTGGGTGGTTGAAGGAGCAGCTGGCAGCATATGGCGGGTGGCAGAATAGTAGCTGAGGCAGGTAGCCAAAAGAATCCAGGGGTCAGGGTCTGCTCCAGATGCTGCTGCTGGTGGGTACCTAAATCAGAAAGCTGATCATCAACAACTCCAGACTAAGGTTGCTGCTGATGGAGCTGGTACTGCTCCTAACCCGCCATCCCTCCACAGCAGCCGTGGCAGTGGTACATGAGCGCTGATGAACTACCCGGTCAGACCTGCTAGAGGATGGACAATGGCGCAGATAGGCATCGGCCAAATAACTACATAGGATGACTCTATAGTACTTGAGTTTGTCCTCCGTCTTTGCAGGTGAAAAAAAGCCCCCATTTGGGACTGGTAATGAGGGTCCAAGAGGGTGGAGAGCCAGAAGTCATCCCTCTGCTGGATGGTGACAATTCAGCTGTCACTAGCCAGGCAAATCAGCATACAGCGGGCCATCTGCGCAAGTGACTGAGGACTCCCTGCCTCCAGCTCCACTGTATAATGCCACGGTATGTCTGGGGCATCTGCCTCATCTTCCTAATCCTCCGGCCCGCCCTGCTCCTCTCCTATCACCTGAATTAAAAAAAACTCATTTTCGCCCGACCCCTGCTTGTGCTCCAGTGTCTTCCTCCTCCAGTTCAGCCCCCCACTGGACTCATGTGGCCGTGAGTTGTAGTCGCCATGTCTCCAGTTCCCTGACCAGACAGATGTTGCAGCATCTGTTCCAAGACATGAAGTAGTGGAATGACGTTATTCTGTGCAAATGGCAGGCGTCCTGCATGAGCTGCCACTGGCTGACATAAAAATTACAGAGTGGATCCCTGTCCCCTTGAATAATCATAGATTTCTCCCTCTTTTGCCCTGTTCATAGGTTTCTCCCTGTTTTGCTCTGTTCATAGGTTTCTCCCTGTTTTGCCCTGTTAATCGGTTTCTCCCTGTTTTGTCCTGTTAATAAGTTTCTCCCTGTTTTGTCCTGTTAATCGGTTTCTCCCTGTTTTGCCCTGTTAATCGGTTTCTCCCTGTTTTGCCCTGTTAATCAGTTTCTCCCTGTTTTGCCCTGTTAATCGGTTTCTCCCTGTCTTGCCCTGTTAATCAGTTTCTCCCTGTTCTGCCCTGTTCATCGGTTTCTCCCTGTTTTGCCCTGTTCATAGATTCTCTGTTCTGTTCAGCTCAATGAGGGTGTGCTTGGTGTTTCCAAAGTTTCCTGGCCAGTTCTCTGAACGATGCACAGTCCACCACTTGAAAAGGGAGGGACAACAGTACCACCAACTTGGACAGCAGCACGGTCAGCTTCTGCACTTAGGAATGGCTACACGCATACTGCTGTCTCTTGGCAATCATCTTGAAGAACGACTACTGGCACCATGAGTGTCGAGGAGCATCTGGACCGGTAGATGATGTGAAAGACAGGCAGTTGTCTACGGCAGAGGTGGTGGAGCCTTGACTGCCTGAAATGGGAGGCGTGCCACTGGGTGCTGCTGCTGTTGCTGTGACAGGATGGACCACCACATCTGAGACACATTTCTCCCAGGTCACTGTATGTATGTTGATGCAGGGCTGTGGTGCCAATGTTAGGTCACTGGTCACGCTTTACTTTCTGCCCACAGATTCTAATTAAAGCCATGTTCTCCTCCTTTGGTGTCATGCCAAAAAAACTGCCACGCCGCAGAGTAGGTGATTTTACCACCAATGCTCCGCACTGACTGTTATCGCCTCCCCTGCCTCAGCCAGCCACTGCGCTGCTACTTTCTGGGACCTGCAAAGTAGGTGGTCTAAATTGTGGCCGTTTTCCTCCCGACCTCGCACTTCTGCCACCCTGCTAACTCCTGGCTACATTTCGGACTTGCCAGCTACGCCACTGCCTGGTGCGCAAACTGCCGTTCTCTTCTCCCGATGATGATGATGATGATGATGATGAAGCCCTTGCTTCCAGGGCTGGGACGATGGGTAGTTGAAGGTAGGTGACCGCCTAGGTCGCCACTTCATGCCAGGCAGAAAAGGGGGTGCAAGGAGGCATGGAGTGGGCTGAGTTTTCCATTTGGGTGGGCACTTTATGCCTTGTTTAACTAGGGCACCAGACTACCTTGTCCCAGCCTTGCTTGCTTCACCCGGCTCCCATGTGCAATCGGCTACATCGATTAGTGTTTGCCTGTCACCGCCGTCCTCTTCAATGCCGTTGCTGTACAGAGCCTGACCACTCACAACATAACCCCCCATGCCACTCTCCTCATCACTACGTGCCTGCTTCTGCAAGAAACAGCGGATGTCTTCCCCACCTTTTTGCTGCCCACTGTCCTCAAATAGTTGGTCCTCACTGTATAATGGCACAGAGGCCACAGCACATAGTAGTTCTCTGGCTGTGGAAAGCGAACGTTCTTTGTTACCCCATGTGATCAGGCACACTCACAACCCTCACAGTTTTAAGTGCGCTCTGAAAACTCATCTTCTTAGACAAGCCGACCAAGATCCCTAATTGTTAACCCCTCAAATTATGTCACACATTCATCACTTACTGCACTTTGGCACCCACAGGCACTTATCTGTATATAGATGTATGGTTGCGATGGCAGGTTCATCCACTTTTTTATGTAGACTACCCCATATTTATGTAACATGGTTGGACCATTGTAAACCAAGCACATCTCACCCTTTGTTTCACACATACACCCTAATAGATTGTAAGCTCTTGCGAGCAGGACCCTCACACCTCTTGTCTGATTTGTACATAGCTTTTTTATAATGTAATGTCTGGTTTATCTGTGCTTATACCCTCTATATTGTAAAGTGCTGCGGAATATAAGATTATTATTATTATAGTAGGATCTTGGCCCTTAGCTTGGTACTTTCCAGCTGGCGCTGACATTACCTTGTCAGGCTGCGTTCCCACTTCAGTTATTTGGTCAGTTTTGCCCCTGTAGCTGCCCAGAGAAGTGAAGTGTGACGCGATTCTAAGAGTGGTGCTTGCCATCTGCGTGTCATACTAAAACACAGCATTATATGAAGACCAAACCATGCTCCCTATGCATATTTGAGCATGGCACAATGTTCTACAACACCCTACAGGCTCTCTGCAGTCATGAAATAGCTGTTTTTTAACGTGATTCGCCGCGAATAAATAATTTTGACCAGGGCTGTGGAGTCGGCAAGCCAAAGCCCCGACTCCTCAATTTCCCAAACCTCCGACTCCCGACTCCCTCATACATGGCGCATGTTTAAGTGATAACTTTAATGTAGTAAAATGGTAACATCAGGCTGTTTATCACCTTATGATACAATAATCAAGCTATTTAGGTAGAACAGACACTGACAAGCAAAAGGGTAACAGTGTTTTGATCTTTTGAACACTTGTGGGTAGAGTTGAATAAAAAGCTGTATTTGTATCCAAGTCCAGTCTGCACCAACATTGGGAATGTGTAGAAGAGACCTGGGATCAGATTTTGGTCAAGATATGCTTGAATCTGATTCAGAGCCCAGAAGGATTCAGGCAGAGCTGAAAGCCAAAGGTGGATTTACCAAATACTAACAAAATAATAAAAATTATCATTTTGATTTGTAGGAGCAAAACAGTAACAATGCAGTTACAGGACAAGAATCTGCAGAACTAAGCAGATGCTAAATACTTGCAAGTCACATTTATGTATAAGAATTAAGATAACTGCATATAAAACTACAGTAGCTACATGTACAAAGCTGTAGTGGATGATGAGATATGGAGCCTGAAAGTCTCACAAGTTCAAAACATTGTTACCCTTTTGCTTGTCAGTGTAAAATATATTTATTGGATATGACTTTAGAACACAAAAAAATTGTAAATATGCAAAACACTGCAGGAACATTTGTGAAGCCTCTGAATTTGTTCTGAGAAATAGTATCGCCTCCATCAGATCCTGCATACATGACCTCACATCTGATCTCATTATTTCCAGGCTAGAGAATGACCTCTCTACACTAACTTGGGTTGGTGGCAAATCGGTGACCACAGGGGCAACATCTCTAAGGCTAGGTTCACACGGTGTATTTGCAGGGCGTAATTACGCCCCGCAATTACGCCATGTGACCGGGGGCGGGGCGGGAGCGGGGGACTGAGCAGGGGGCCGGCACTTCGCCGGCCCATAGACAATCACTGCTAGCGGCGCGTATACGCCGCTAGAAAGTGACATGTCAATTATCTCCCCGCCCGGCGGCTTCGCCGGGCTGCTAGAGGAGACGTAATCCATAGTTCTCTATGAGAACTGTGAATTACCGTAATGAATGGGCCGTTTTCGGCCCTTAATTGGCGCACTTCGGCACGTAATTACGGACTGAAATATGGCCCATTTTAGGCCGTGTGAACATGGCCTTACAATGTCAGGGTATAAAGGGATTGCCTCAGCCACAGTCAGTTCTGATGAAGGATTGAACTCTTCTACTTCTTTGAAAGCAGGTGAAAAATTTTGCTGAAATCTGATAAATCTGTTTGCATTGGAAGTGCAATCTTTTCGCCTGTGGCAGCGCTTTGCCTGCTCCATGTCATCAATTACACTCCTCATGTGATGAGGCTGAAGATATGGGAGCAGTAGCACTGGCAAGACCCAATTCCTCTGCTCTTTGCACTGCATAGAACTAACTGGACCAACTTATTATATATTTTGGGAGTCGTCCATTTTATGACGACTCTGACTCCGACTTCGACTCCTGCAAAATAGGCACCGACTCCACGACTCCGACTCCACAGCCCTGATTTTGATGAAAAATTTGGCAACCTCGGCGAATCGAATTTTTGAGAAATTCGCCCATCTCTAGTCTGTATACATTTCTAGAGTACAATAATATAACAAGTTATAGTGACTATGATTATGAAGTAGGGTCGTTGATCCAGAAATTTGGAGTCGGGAAAAAAATTTTTTCCCTAGAATGAGGACAATTGGTCTCTACCTCATGGGGTTTTTTGTCTTTCTCTGGATCAATACTATAGCACAATAGGCTGAACTGGATAGACATCTGTCTTATTTCAGCCTTACAAACTATGTAAATATGTAGACAGTTTTCAAACATAAGACCCTTTAAGTGGGTATTTTCAAGAAAGGACCGGAGGGCGCCATATTTATGTAACTGCAATATATACAAGTGAGCATTTTTGTAAACCATTCCAAATAAACATTTTGTTTTTCACATGATCCAACAGAGAAAATGAATTAGAACAAACCTTTTAAATTCTGTACTGTATGTGTAATTGATGAACATTTTAATTTGTTTTCACATTGATACTGTCCTGATGTTATTTTTGTAGAATTTATTTAAGTTTCTTAATTTTTTTAATGGGTTATTACTACTTTCCTTAAGTCAATTAAATGTTTTTTTTCTTGTCATTTATTCTATCTCATACGAATTTATTTAACCGTTTTCTCCTGTTTCTAGTTCTTTTACTCCCATAAGGTGTGTAATTATGTCGTTCATTTTTCATTCTGTGCAGCACATAAAAAAAATCATGTTGCTACCTAATAATTTGATTGCATAATGTTGTACTGCTGTGAATGGGAAGTGGGTCTGTACGGCTCATTAACACTTTAAGAAACCATGTGGCAATGCTTATTAACACTTGCATACCAATATTAATATAGTATCTGGCTGATCCTTTGTTAACTAGTTTGTTATTTGTATATACTTAGTTACTTTTTTTCTGATCTTGGCTCTGTGTTCATTTGCAGATTCTTATTCCACGCTTCATTTCTCAGTTCACTGATCTGCTAACAATCTGGTATAAAACACTCACATAACACCTTAGAAAAGTCTATGAATATCTCAATGTCCACTTCTGATTACCATCTTATGCTGATACATTTTATAATATATACATTATATTTATGGAATTAAAAAATGCATGTATTTTTTTTAGTTAACCTACATTTTATCTGCGCTCTCAATAAGAGCTAGTTACAAAACCACCTGCAAAAAAGCTTCTTAAATAATCTGTTTCCCTTCACAAAGACAGAATAAATTTATTAATCTCTTACCGACAATGGTCTTATAGGTTCCTCCTTTTTTCGATAAGGAGCTATGGAGCAGGCTCACCTGCTAATTTAATTACAGCAGACACCCACCTCTATCAGCAGGCTCTGATCCCCTCTGTTTAACCATTTAGACACTGCAACGATTGTGGCTACAGCATCTAAAAGAGTGGGGAAAGGTGCAGATTGCGGTGTGCCGAGTGGTTGCCATGGAAGCCTAATAAAGTATTCCGTAGCTGCCATCAAAAAATGCATGTACCAATACAGAAAAGGAGTGTAGTCAAAAGAAATGGGTACCACAGAGTCCTAAGATAAAACACGTGGGTATTGAGGAACAGAATAGGGAGTTAAGTAGCTATTTCTATAAGGGTGCTTTCACACGGTGCATTTTTTCACTGCGTTTTTTGTGCAGGAAGACACAGCAAATAATGCTGTACATGCTGCACAAAAATCACAGTAATTACCGCGATTTTACCGCAAATTTACCGTGATTTTTGCCGCGATTTTTGTGCAGCAAGGTACAGCATTATTTGCTGTGTCTTCCTGCACAAAAAATGCATTGAAAAACGCATCAAAAATGCACCGTGTGAAAGCACCCTTATAGATGCATTTTTTTAATGCGATTTTGTGCAGGAAGGCACAAAAAACGCGGCAAAAATAGTGGTAAAAATCGTGATTTCTGCTGTGATTTTGACGCGTTTTTTGTGCAGCAATGTACAGCATTAATTGCTGTGCCTTCCTGCACAAAAAACACATTAAAAAACGCACTGTGTGAAAGCACCCTAACAGATCCCATGACAGAAGCCCTGCATACCCCATAAGTCTATGTTCACACGTCTGACATTTTAGTGGTTCTGATGGCTAACTCGACCGAAATTCGAGGCGGACCCTCAGATTTGTGCCAAGAATTTTCACATACATATTTTTCGCCTCTGATTCTGACGCCGTTTAGCTCTATTGCAGTGGAGATGAACCACGTTCCTCCCTCTTCCTCCCCTGAGTAGGATCCACTGAGGATCTGCTCAAAAGAATGAACAGGTTTAAAATCCGTGGTGTGGAAAATTCATGCTGTAGCTCACTGTGTGAACTACAAGGCCAACTAGCCATTCAAATCAATGGCACTCAGTTTGAACGAGGATTTTGATGAAGCTCCATTAAATTCCTCGTTAAATTCTGTTGTGTAAACAAACCCTTGTAGTCCAAGATGTCATTATAATTAACAGATTAATATTTTATGTTTATTTCAAATTTATAATGTATTAGGACACTTCTATATGCTTATCTGAGTTACTATGACCCAGGATTTGTTAGGACAACTTAACCCCTTAAGCCCTAGGCCTGCACAGGCCTTATTGACCAGTACATTTTTTTAGTTTTTGCCTCCCTGCGCTTCAACAGTCGTAACTTTTTTATTTTTCCAATAACGCGGTTGTTTGAGGACTTGTTTTATGCGGGAGAAGTTGTACTTTTTGAGGACTTAATTTTTTTTCAATTTTTTTTGTATTTGTTTATTTTTTTATACCAGTTTTTCAACATTTCACACGAAATAACCTGTTAGATTAATTATTTTGGTCGTGTGGATACCTAACATGTGTAGTATTTTTGTGTAATGTATATACAATAATTTTTTAAGAAATATTTATTTTTATTTTATTATTTCTTTTATTTTTTCCATACTTTTTATGTTTTTTACTTTTTTTAATCCCATTAAATGATAACGATTGTACCTTTTTTCATACTTTGTCAATTATTAGCATACATGAATATACTGGGCCCCAGTTTATAGAAGAGATGTAATGGAGCTAGAGAGAGTAAAAAGACGAGCAACCAAACTTATAAGGGGAATGGAGCATCTTAGTTATGAGGAGAGGTTAGTAGAATTGAACTTATTTAGTCTTGATAAACGACGCCTTCGGGGGGACATGATTAATTTATATAAATATATAAATGGTCCCTACAAAAAGTATGGGGAAAAATTATTTCAAATGAAGCCCCCTCAAAAGACAAGAGGACATTCCCTTCGCTGTAAGAACTGTGAATCTGTGGAATAGTCACAGCAGGAACTGTAGAGAGTTTCAAGAAAGGCTTAGATACCTACCTGGAACTAAAGAATATTAATGCGTATGTAGCTATGTAAAATTCTGGATCCTGGCTGCTGGAGGCTCTGGGGTCAAACATAGGGTGTCCACTGGAGCAGATTGGTTCTTGCCTTGTGGGTTCCAGGGCATTAACCAGTGGTGAGGCTGTGCTTAATGTCCTTGTTTTTCTCCCTTCACCCACATTTTCCCCACCCTTGGTTGAACTTGATGGACACGTGTCTTTTTTCAACCATACTAACTATGTAACTATGTAAAAATACATTAAACAGGCAGCAGTCAGGGCAGCACACTCTAGGTCCCTAGGGCTGATTGTACAGACATTCCCAGGGCCTTTGATTATGCCTCAGTCATGGACAATGGCAATCATAGGGTTAAGCGCCGGGGATCTGAGGTCTTTCGCTTCCCATCGTTAAAAGGGGTTGTGAGAGAAAACCCCAAAATATATGAACACATAGTGCAGTAATACTAGAGATAAGCAGTAAATCTCTATCACAATCCAGCGTGTGAATGACATACAGATGCTGTTATATTTCATATTATCGCCAGGTTGGATCTTACTCCTCACTGGGCCAGTGGGCAAAGCTACAGCTACGGGCTGTATGAAAACTACAGGTTCCACAACGGCCTGATTCCTCCCAGCTGAGCTATATATTTATACAATCTATCCCATCAATAAATATATATATATATAAATAATATTTTATATTTATTATATATTTAATAATATTTTATATATATATACACATACATACATGTATGTGTGTCTGTGTACAGCCCTCTGAATCCATTTACGCTGAAGCGCCGCCCCTCATACCGCAAGTCTGTCAACTGACTGAGCACAGCACATGCCCAGTGATGCCAATCAGCATGACTGAGAAGTAACTCAGAGTCTGTCCTACTTCCTGTAGGACAGGTTTCTGCTGGGGAAGGAACCTGGTGGCCATTTTACTCTTCTATAATGAGTATCCCCTAGACAAAACAAGCAAACTTTTCTAATAAAAGGTATTTAGGATTTTTTTCATTATGACATGTGCAAGCTCACAAGTGGAGCTTGCACGATTGCAGCATGGGACCAGCTGTACATTACTAGTATCAGTGATCCTAAGATCACTGATACAAGTCCCCTATGGGGAAAAGTAAAAAAAAAAAATGGAAACGTGCAAAAACAGTAAAAAAAAAGTAAAACACGGGAAAAAATAAAATAAAAACACGTACACCGCCCTTTTCTCCTTTACAAACATCAATCGCCCCAAAAAAGACAAAAACAGTCACAGAATTGGGATTTTCATTCATCCCGCAGCACATAAAAAGAAGTTTAACCCCTTAACGACCTTGGGCGTATCCATACGTCCAAGTCGTTTGGGGGTTAACGCACCTGGACGTATGGATATCTTCCTGAGGATCGCGCGAACTTCTAAGCAGATTTCACGCGATCGCCGCTGTATGTTCAGCAGTAATAAATACAGCTGAACATCCCTCACCATCTGGACGGCCCCACCGACCCCGATCGCTTCCGGGTGGGGGGGGGGGGCGGTACCCCTTAA
Source organism: Phyllomedusa bahiana (assembly GCA_025379985.1). Taxonomy (NCBI): domain Eukaryota; kingdom Metazoa; phylum Chordata; class Amphibia; order Anura; family Hylidae; genus Phyllomedusa; species Phyllomedusa bahiana. The sequence continues at coordinate 179,473 of JAODAL010000136.1, read as the reverse complement.
TTATCGCTACAATCCGGTCGCATAACTAAGTAGAATGAAACCAGGATGGAGATCGCTCCTCCGCGTCTCTGTCGTTGGCAGCAAGCGCACGGATCGGCGAATCCGTACGGCTCCTGCTCCATACAGACACCACTGAAGGCGAGAGAATGCCTTCCGGTTGTTCTGTGAACACTCACGACGCCCGGCTGCCCTGTTGGCACAGCCCCCGGCATCGTGACTGACCAGTTTGTTCCATAGGAACCAGTCATAGCAAACAAGCTATGCACTGATTTCCTAATTGAGTAAAGATCTAAAGATCTCTCATTCCAAAATCCCCTATGGTAAAAGTAACAAATAAAATGTTACAATAAAAGTGAAAAAAAAAAAAAAAAAAAAAAGTCTAAAAAAAATAGTGAAAAACAAGTAAACACAAACACCGAAAAATAAATAAAAATATGTTACAACCGCCCTTATCCCCTATACAACCCGCCAATTATCGCCCCAAAAAAGATCAAAATAAATAAAGTACCCATAATTTGGTATCGCCCGTGCGTAACGACCTGCCTACTAAATCCTGTCATGTTAATTAACCCTACGGTGAACGCCGTAAAAAACAAAACAAAAAACATCACAGAATTAAGATTATTTGTTCATCCCGCAGCACATAAAATGGAATAAAAAGCGATCAAAACTCCTAGAAATTCAAAGTTGTACCAATTTAAAACGTCATTCTCCCGCACAAAAAAAATCCTTATACAGCTCTGTAAATACTGAACGGAAAAAATAAAAAATGTATAAGCTCTCAGAAGATAGCGAGTGCATAAATATTGTTTTACACACTAAAAACACATTTCTTTTTTTTTTAAGTGCTTCAACATAAAAAAACTATATAAATAGGTATCGCCATAATCGTAGCGACCCAAAGAGTAAATCTAACTTATCACGGATACTGCAACGGTTAGCCGCTGTAAAAATAAAAATAAAAACACTACTAGGATTGCAGTAAATTCATTCACCCTAGCCTCCAAACAAGGATTTAAAAGCAATCAAAGCCTTGTCCCCCCAAAGAATGATACCTCAATAAAAACGTCATCTCCTCTTGCAAAAAACAAGTCCCTACACAGCTCCAAGCACATAAAAATTTAAAAGTTATGGCTCCTCAAACGATGTGATAGCAAAAAACGTATTTTCCTGTTTGAATAAAAGTGTTTTTATTGTATAAAAGCAGTAAAACATAAAAAATATACAAATTGGTATCGTTGAAATCTTATTGACCGGCTTGAGTAAAAGCGACCATGTCATATATACCCTACGTGACCTCTATAAAAAATAAAAAAAAAAACCTACCAAGATTGCTGTATTTTGTTCAAAACGATCTCTACAAAAACCTTAATAAAAAGTGAACATAGCATCATGATGCACCCATAATGGACCAATAAAAACTTCACTCAATCGCCGCAAAAAACAAGCCCATACACATCTCTGCAGCACAGCAAAATAAAAAAGGTTAATGGCGGGGGGGGGGGGGGGGGGGGGGGGGGGGGGGGGGGGGGGGGGGGGGGGAGGGGGGCGGGGGGGGGGGGGGGGGGGGGGGGGGTGGGGGAGGGGGGGGGTGTCACGAATCTAGGACAACATAAAAAACGCTTAATTTTTTATAGATTATTTCATACTCGTTAAAAGTAATAAAACACAAATAGAGTGTAGAGGGGGGTTAATATAGGGGGGGCGGGGGGGGATAAAAATCTATAATCATTGTAAATTGTCCGACCCCCATAGTAAGAGTTTATCACAAAATTTACACTGCACGGCGAATGCTGTAAAATTGAAACTCAAAAAACAATGACTGAACTGCGTTTTCCCCCCATTTTCATTGCCCAATGCTAAAAAAAAAATATGGAACACCTGTGTGCCTAAAATGCAGATTCACCCCTAGATGAGATCCCTGATAGGTGTTGATTCCAAAATGGGGCGACTTCTGGAATGTTCATGCCTTTCTTGCTACTTTGGGGGCTTTGCAATGCGACATGGCCCCACCAAACAATCTGCGTTACCAAAAGCCAAATAGCCCTCCCTCCCCTTGTAACGCCCTGCCATGCGCCCACACAGCAGTTTTACAACTCCACAAGTTAGGGTATTGCCAAACTTGGAAGAAATTGCTTAACAAATTTTAAACGGTCTTTTTTTTCTCCAGATTCCTTGTATAATTTGAAACAGTTTAAGCTAACAATTGCAGATTTTGGAAAAAAATTTTTTTTTTCGTTTCACAGCCTTATGATAAAAAAAATTTGTGAATCACCTGAGGGGTCTATATACACAATACACCCCCTGGATAATATTCTAAAGGATGTAGTTTCCAATATGTTGGTCTATTTAGGGTGTTTAATAAGTTTTAGCCACCTTAGGTGAGTCCCCAACCTGAAAGGCGCCTAAATAAAATCGTATTGCGACAATGAGACCCTCAAGTCCAGTAGGTGCTCCTCCTATTCTGGGGCATTTATGGTTGAGCCAAATACTGCATTAGCGGCCCACATATGGGAATATCTCTAAAAACGCAGACCTAGGGAATTGATATTAAGTGCGATTTACCAGTCACATTTACCGTATTCCAAGTGAGAATAAATGGATAAATAATGCAAATCTGCAAAAAAGTGAAATTTTTGAAATTTCACCTCCACTATGCTTTAATTTCTGTGAAATATCTAAAGGGTTATCAAACTTCCTAAATAGTGTTTGTAAATACGCTTCAAGGGTCCTAGATTCTTAGACTGCATTATTAGGGGGTTACTAACATGCAGGCCTCCTCAAACCAACGTCAGAACTGGAAGTGGTCAAAAAAAATGCGTATATTGCAATTTTCTGAAATTGTAGAAATTACTACAAATTCTAAGCCCTCTAATGTACGTAAACAAAACAAAGATACATTAAAAAATGATTCCAACCAATAGTGGACATATGGTAGAAGCTTAGTTATAAACTATTTCTGTGGTGAATAATTCTTATCTTCTTGCACGCAGAAATTTTGCAATTTTCAAATCGCTAATTTTTCCAAATTTTCATAAATTTTGATATTTTTCACTAAACAAAACAAGAGCCGAGTGTATAGATTAAAATTTCTTACAAACGTAAAGCACAATGTTGTCACGAAAAACAATCTCAGAATCACATGGATAGTATAAAGTGTCAAAAGGTTATTCTCACATAAATGGACACAGTTCAGATTTCCAAATAGGTAGGGTCAGGAAGCAAAACAGGCTGGTGTCTTAAGGGGTTAAAGCATACAAAGTCATATAAGTGCCAAAACGTGGTAACAATGAAAACATCATCATCCCATGCAAACCAAAAGCCAATTTCAGAGCTCAGTAACTGAAAAAAAAAAGTTATGGCTTATTAGAAGATAGTGAGATGCATAAATATGCTTACATAATAATAAAAATTTTTTTTAAAGTGCTTTAACATAAAAAAAACTATATACATTGGTTATCATCATAACGTTTCGACCCACAGAGTAAGGCCATGTTCACACAGCTTAAAATGGGCCGTATTTCAGTTCCCGTAAATAACGCGCCAAAAGTGCGCTAATTACGGTCAGAAAAACGGCCCATTTCATTACAGTAACAAGTTACTCATAGAGAAACTGCCAGAATACGCCGAGGGGGAGATAATTGACATGTCACTTTCTAGTCGGCGTATACGCGCCGCTACAGTGATTTGTCCTATGGGACCATCGAAGTGCCGCCCCCCGCTTGCTTCCCCCCGCTCTCCCCCTCATCCCGCCCCCAGCCACAACGGCGAACTTGCGGGGCCGTAATTACACGCCCTGCAGTTTAAGCCGTGTGAACATAGCCCAAAAGCTAACTACTATACAGTGAGTGCTGTTCAAAATAAAAAAAAACACTACTAGGATTGCAGTCTTTTCTTCATCCTGGCTTCCAAAAAACAGATTTAAAGAGAACCTGTCACATATTTAGTGCTCAAATCTGGCAGTTTTCAGTCAGAAAACTAATGAAAAGAGTCCTTTTTTCATGACCTGGCCACCTAAGGCTAGCCCCGTCCACCTCACAACTGATTAACCTATTAGTCTGAATAGGTAGAAACATGTGAATAACTATCGGGTGGGCGTGACTAGCATTGGGTGGGCGGGGCTAACATCTGCTCATTAATAAGCTGGACTATTTTCTGGACACAGTGCTGGAAACAGCATGTCTGCCACCAGCTTGTGCTGTCCTCAGCAATGGTGGCATAATCTATGTGACAGGTTCTCTTTAAAAGCAATCAAAAAGTCCCTCCCCCCCCCAAAAAAAAAAAAATGATACCAATAAAAATGTCTTCTCATCCTACAAAAAACAAGCTCATAAACAGCTCCGTAAACACAGAAAAATAAAAATGTTATGACTCAGTCTATGGTAATGAAAAAATGTGTTTTTTTTTTTTTGAATAAAGTATCTTTTTAATTTGATAAAAGCAGTAAAACAAAAAAAAAAAAAAAAAAACACAAATTGGGTATTGCTGTAATCGTATTTACCTGCTGAGTAAAGCTAACATGTTAATTATACCGCACGGTGACCGCTGTAAAAAATAAAAAACATTACCAGGAGTGCTGTATTTTGTTCAAAACCTTGACAAAAAGCGATCAGGCTCATATGAACCCTATAACGATACCAATAAAAACATCAACTCATCCCAAAAAACAATCCCATATACAGAAAAATAAAAAAGTTATGGCAATCAGACGATGACAACATAAAAATGCAATTTTTTATAAGCGCATTTCTATTGTTTAAAAGCAATAAAGCATAAAAAAACTATATAAATGTTATATCACTGTAATTGGACCGGACCTGCATAGGTAAAAAGTTATATGTCTAATTTTATCGATACTGTAAACTGTTGTGTAAAACGCTGATTAAAAATGAAGCCCAAAAAACCATGGCACCACAGAACTGAACTGAGCGTTTTCCCCCTTGCAAAAAAACTCTGGCGAACACCTGCGTGCTCCCAAAATGCCAATACACCCGTAGATTAGATCCATAGAGGGGTGTTGACATCCAAAATGGGGTTGACTTCTAGAAGGTTTCCCTTACACCCCCCCCCAAAAATGGTGGGGGGGGGGGGGTAATAAAAACCCCCAAACACACACCCCCCCCCCCCAATCTGTTCTGGTACTTTGGTAGCTTTGTAAATGCGACTTGGCACCCAACAAAATCTGTGTTCAAAAAGCCAAGTAGCACTCCCTCCCTTGTATGCCCTGCACCCAAACAGCTGTTTACACCTATAGGGTATTGCCGAACTTGAAATAAATTGCATAACAAATTTTGGGGTGCTTTTTCCAGGTCTTCATGTAAAAAATGATAAACATTTACAGCTAAAATTGCAGATTGTTGGAAAAAAAATTAATTTTTCATTTTCGCAGCTCATTGCTAAAAAAATCTTTGAAACGCGTGTGGTCGATATACTCACTACACCACTGGATATGTTCTGCATGGGGTGTAGATTCCAATATGGGGTCTTTTTAGGGGTGCTTAATAAGTTTAAGGGGTGTCCGCAAACCTGTAATGGCACCTACAGAAAATCGTAATGAAAATGAGCGACCGTCAAAGTCCCTTCTAATTCTGAGCTTTGTTAGTGAAATAGTGCATTTAAGGGCTCGCCGTATCAGATATCTCTAAAAACAGCAGAATTGGGGGAATCAATATTAAGTTGGATTTCCCTGGTCACATCTACCGTGTTCCAGTAAATAATGGATACAAATTGAAAATATGCAAGAAAAGTGGAAATTTGAAATTTCACCTCCACTTTGTTTTCATTTCTGTGAAACGCCTAATGGGCTAATTAACTTCCTAATTGCTGCATTGAATACATTAAGAGCTATAGATTCTAATATCGAGCCATTTATGGGGGTATCTAACATACAGGCCTCTCAAAGTTACATCAGAACTGAACTGGTCTTTACAAAAATCAATGTTGCAAAATATCTTGAAAATGTGAAAAATTATTACTAAATTTCAAATAAATAGATGTCTATTGGAACTGTACAGAACGGGGCAGATTTTTAAATACTGTCTAATACGTAGACAGTGTAAACTTAGACTAAACAGTCCTTAAAGAAATGCACAGATTATTACCAGTATTCTGATTAATCTGCCCGCAGTTAGGACTGACAGTCTAACTTTACACCTTCTATTACTTGGCTTTCTTTATGCCACTGAAGCACTCAAATATTGGTGCATTTTTTGTACACAATGTCATGAGCTAAAACAAACCCACTTTTCACAAAGCCATGCCCCTTTTATTGAGATAAAGCCCCTCCAGAAACTCTAAAACAATAAATGTGGTTTAAAGCATTTACACCAGTATCTTGCCGCAAATTGTTCCAGAATTCTGGTTCAATAGCCATAATAAATGTGCCCTTATCTTGTGATATAATACCATTATTGTATTTTAGGTGTAAAAACCTGAAGGAGTGTCAAAACATGATGTTAAAGGGGTGTTCCGAGACTTACAAAAGCTTGTGCCCGGCTACAGCATGATGAACAGGGTGGCACCAGGACGGAAATGATTGCACTGGACCACCCACACCCACTCCCCACCCATAGGGGAGGCGCGGCATGACCCGGAACACTGGAGCAGCAGCATTGTGATAGTTGGAGCATAGGGGGACGTGTGGAGGTTATTTATAGCCCTCTCCATCCTGCTGGAGAGCAGTCAGCACATGTGAGGCAGAGTGGTCTGTGCTGCGCCCTGCTCTTCTCATGGCATCCAGGGGTGATTTAATAGCAGAGTTGCGGAGGGCAGCAGTGTTCTGAGGCTCAGCTTGGCTGCGGGACACAGTGGAGGAGGTTTTGCAGGGGGCTGCGGTGGCAATTGCGGCCCAAACAGGTAGCGGACACACGCGTCGAGCGAGGCCTCCACAGAGGTTGAGCTCTAAGTGCATGCTGTGACGCCTCGCTTACGTCCAGACGCCCTCCTGGGCTGGCCTGGGGGTACCTTGCTCACGGGATCGCCGCTTTGGTAAGCGAATGGCACACCGACAAAGACTTCTTTAAGGCTTCCGCCTGTTTTATTGCTCAGGCATAGCACATCAGATACAAACACATAAATAAAATCCTCGGCCGTCTGCCACTAACTAAACATAGAGCTCCCTCTCTACACCTTGTCTGGACCTAATGTCCAGTATCACACATCCTGCACTCTCCAGTACAGTAACGGCTTCCCTCAAGCCTCCGGGGGCCAGAGCCTCTCTCCGGCTCCTCTGCTGCACTACCAGCTAGCAGACCACGCCCCCCTGTACACCTGAAGGCCCCGGCTTTTTATAGGACGCCCGAGCCCTATCCAAAATGTGGCCTGGAACATGGGGAGTAGACACCCACCCAACACATTGTCTACTCCCAATAAGAGCCGACCCCAAGAACGGCTGAAAAGCCAAACTAACGATACACCTTTGCCAACCACTTAGTGTGGCTGACAATACATATGACCGGCTCTTATTCCACCAAGGCCACGTATCCTTGGTGGCATGTCGCATATACCACTCTGGTATATCTCCACCTAGTGGCAGCAACAGGCAACTACATGTAGCCGGTCTGTCACAATGCCCAGGGCTCGCTGTAGGAGCCCCTCTGGGGACCATCCAGGTCTGGCAGCCCGGCCTCAGATCAAGGGCAGGGCTGTTCAGTCTGGGAGGAATCCATGTAGGCAGGTGGGCCATACGGCAGGTTTCAGGCATGGTACCCGTCCTGGGGCTGGGTCTGTGGCCGCCCCTGTCAGTAATGATGGAGCCAGGGATACGCCAACCACCTTTGGCGATGTGCCGGCAAGGGGGTTGGCTAATCTACAGCAGACCATGGATCATCTGGAGTGGACCGTCAGTGCTGGATAAGAGCAAAAAGGAGGAAGTGGAAAAGCGCTGTTGGTGTCTTATTCCTCAAACGTTTACGAACTGGTTACAAGCTTTTGCCATTTTGGCGAGGGTTATTGGGGAGAAAGCGGCGGAAAATTGCTCCGCTTTATTCTCTTACTTGGATGCAATTGGGGAAGCGCATCGTGTGTATGGTGGAATGGCTTGGCTTCGCTATGATGAGCAAATTCATCAGCGGAAGGCAGTTCAGTCTTTTATATGGTGGGACCATAAGGATATCAGATTATGGCTGCGGGTAATGGCTATGACAAAGTTTGGGCAATCCTTTCCAGGGGGGCCGGTGCATCCGGCCAAGCCAGCGCTGGACAAGGAGGCTATGGGGGAGCTCAGGTTAGTGGACAGAAGGCTGGCATTTGTTGGCGGTTCAACAAATGCCAGCGCAAATTTGGCACAACCTGTCGTTTCAGACACGTTTGCTTGTTTTTGCAGGGCGTCATCACATGCGGTTACCTGATGCATCAAAAAGGGGCGAGGGAAAGGGGGCGACGGTGCCGGTGGAAAAGGGAGTGATGCCAGTGAAGCTGCATGAGATGGTGCCTTTCCTAAGTAGGTTTAGTGACAGGGTAACTACGACTTTGTTATTGGATGGTTTTGCCTTTGGGTTTAAGATCCCGCCGCCAGAGCATCAGGTACACCTTTTCGATTAAGAATCTGAAGTCGGCTTGTGAACACGCCATGGTAGTATGTGATAAGCTGTTTAAGGAGGTGTCCCTGGAAAAATGGCGGGTCCGTTTGGTTTCCCAATTTAGTGGTGTCACTGGGGTTTCTTTTAGTGTCTGGTCTGTTTTTCTGAGTTCGTACAATGGTCGTTCCATTATGTGAGGTCTCGAATCTGGACATAGACATTTATACAGATGCAGCAGGCAGCACGGGTTTTGGGGCCATTTGTGGGGATCGCTGATTTGCGGGTCCATGGCCAGCTGATTGAAAGGAATCACCTCTGGTTCAGAATTTGGCCTTTTTGGAGTTATTCCCCATAGTGGCGGCAGTGGCGCTGTGGGATGAGCAATTCCAGGATAGGAAGGTTCGGTTCCATTGAGACAATTTGGGGGTGGTGCAAGTCATTAATAACATGTTGGTTTCTTCACCCCCTGTCATCTGTTAGCTTAGACGGTTGGTTCTTAGATGTTTGACCTTGAATGCGTGGGTTGTGGCAGTACATTTACCTGGTGTTCTGAATGTGGTGGCTGACTCTCTTTCTCGGTTGCAGTGCAATCGGTTCAGGACATTGGCTCCGATGGCGACATTGACCAGGGAAGAGTGTCCCAATCACCTTTGGAACGTGGCCTCCGAGAGGGGGACCTGCTAATACAGTTGTCGTTAGCAGGGCAGATCTGGGTGGCGTACGAGGGGTCTTGGCGCATTTGGGTGGGTTGGGTCCATAGTCTGGGTGATATTACATCAGAGGAAGACAAGGTAGGCGTTCTGTTATGTTTAGTGGCGTAAATAATGAGAGATGATTGGTCAGCTGGATTTTGCCCGACATTCATTTAGGAGTGGGGAAGCGACTGAGGCAGCAAGGTGCGAAAAATTGGGAGGTGGGATTCTGATAGGTATCAGCTATATATCCGGCCACAATTAATCTAGATAAGGTTTTCAGTGTCGGGGCTAGGAAGGGCTGTGTTTATTTTCAGCTAACAAGTTTTGTGTGTTATTTAACATTTTAGTTTGTCGTCAGTTCGTCCATCTTACCTGGTATGGATACTCGGACATTCCTACGTGCATTGGGGTGCAGAGACAGTGGAAATGAGGCCGAATGGTCACCAGTTGAGCATCCCCACAGTGTAGCGGTGGTACGTGGGCTGGGCACTAGAGGTATGAGATGGATGGGGGTGTACCGCGGTTTCTTTGTTTTTCAGAATTGGATAGGGCCCCAGATGTGTTAATTCTACACTTGGGGGGGCAATGATCTTGGGTCTTTGACATCCCCTGAGTGGTCGCAAATCAATAGATTTGTTGTGTTGGGGGTATTTCATCCCAAAAATGGTGGTGGTTTTGGGCCGACTTGTTTTCGGCACATTGAAGGGGAGCCCGTCAGTGGGGGCGTTTGAATGGGTGGGAAATAAATGAGCACGCCCGGATTGTGGAAGGAAGGAGGGGGGTGGTCTCATTTGAATTTGAAAAGGGTCAAAGGGGAATTTTGGGGGTTCTGATGGGGTTCCTTGACTGCAGTGGGCTTATATTTTGGACTTTGGGCATCCAGGAAGGAGTCGAGCGTGCGCTGTTTTTGGTGGGGGGCTCGCATGCATGAGGAGTCATGGCATGCTAGCGGTGGCAGCTGGGGTTCTTGGAGGTGGTGGAAGAGAATTGGTGATTTTAGTTATTAAAGTTTGGCTGGTATGTTAATTTTATGCTATTTTATACAGTATTTCATGTTGTATCTTGTTAATATAATGGCTGCTGTGGCCAATTCAATCCAGTAAGTTGTTATGTTTTTATTGCAGGTTGGCTATGAGCAGATTGGGGATGAGTTAAGGGAAAAAGGAATGGAAAGAGTGGGTGGAGTGGTGGGGGGGAATAAATGGGGAAATGCAAAGTTTAAGCGAAGCAAGCACACAGTGGTGTTCAGGGTCATGGGTGCCGCGGAGGTGAGATGGCTTCTTTTTTTCTATTTTTAATCATGCCCCATCCAAAAAAAACAAGGTTTTGGAAGTCCCAGAACACCCTTTTAATCTAACCAATCTTAAAAGACATTGGAGCACATTTACTATTTCTGTCTAAAAAAAATGCAGATGTTTCACAGTAGCTCATGCTGTTTGACAGATTTTTAGATTTCTCTAGCTTTTTAAGACCACCTGTCAGTTGTCGTACTTTGCACCAAAATTCTGCACCAGATTTTTGCCGTTATGTTGTCACAGAATGCTGCATCATGGTCACGTCACTTTCCTGCCGAAGTCACACTCACTTTCGGGCGGGGGAGAATGTACAGCTAAACAGATCCAACTATTTTTTTTTTTTTGGCACACTCAACTTTGTTTAAGGCTGCTTGTGACATGCTGCACCGCCTATACCCCACTTTGTGTTGAGTTTGTGCCACCCTTCTAGAGCATATGCATTACTAAATATGGGCCATTATCTCTCACATTATTGTGTGTAGCAGTCCTTTTATTATATGCAAGGCGTTTGTATACATGTGCACAGAATCAATGTTTGATGACATATATGAGAGCAAATAAGAGGGCACCACACAATAACCAGCTTACATTCACAAACCAGTATGGATACGTGGTGCTGTCTTCAGCTGTTAATATGTAAGCATGATGTACATACAAATGATTGATATGCATGCATGGTAAAAAGAAAAGAATCACAATATAAAATTTTATAGTCATTTAAATATGAGTGTCACTTCATGTCACTATATTTGTATTCAGAGTTTCCATTTAAAAATATTTTATGCTTAAATGTCAATCTTACCTAACATTGTCATGTCTTTGAATATAAATCTTATGGAAAATTCTCTCAGGCGGCTTCAGAAAATCTTCCTTCATTTCCATAGCAACATTTCTAGGTAAAAGACTCATTAAAAGACGTTCCTAAAGGAAACATATTTGAAACATAATTTTAATATTCCTAAGGGTTTCAGTGAGAGAAAACATACTTCTGAGACCATAGTATACAAAACTTGATATTCAATCCTCTCTCCACCTATCACCAGGAGCTGTTATTATCAGTACACAAGGCAAGGTATGAAAGGGTGAAATACCTGACACATGAAATGGACAAGAAAGCAACTCTTTATGAGGCTAACAAAGACCTGTAAAAACAACAAAAATCTGCAAACAACATATGGTAAATAGCTTAAAGGGACTAATGTATGAAGTTGAATGCTAAAATTGATAAGAGAAAAAAAAGTTTAGTGGATCTCATGGTTTAACCTGATCAGTATATATCAGTAGATTTAAGGCTACTCCTCTAACTAGGAAAAACTATATATATATATATATATATATATATATATTATATATTATTATATATATATATATATATATATATTATATATTATATACACTCACCGGCCACTTTATTAGGTACACCTGTCCAACTGCTCGTTAACACTTAATTTCTAATCAGCCAATCACATGGCGGCAACTCAGTGCATTTAGGCATGTAGACATGGTCAAGACAATCTCCTGCAGTTCAAACCGAGCATCAGTATGGGGAAGAAAGGTGATTTGAGTGCCTTTGAACGTGGCATGGTTGTTGGTGCCAGAAGGGCTGGTCTGAGTATTTCAGAAACTGCTGATCTCCTGGGATTTTCACGCACAACCATCTCTAGGGTTTACAGAGAATGGTCCGAAAAAGAAAAAACATCCAGTGAGCGGCAGTCCTGTGGGCGGAAATGCCTTGTTGATGCCAGAGGTCAAAGGAGAATGGGCAGACTGGTTCGAGCTGATAGAAAGGCAACAGTGACTCAAATTGCCACCCGTTACAACCAAGGTAGGCAGAAGAGCATCTCTGAACGCACAGTACGGCGAACTTTGAGGCAGATGGGCTAAAGCAGCAGAAGACCACACCGGGTGCCACTCCTTTCAGCTAAGAACAGGAAACTGAGGCTCCAATTTGCCCAAGCTCATCGAAATTGGACAGTAGAAGATTGGAAAAACGTTGCCTGGTCTGATGAGTCTCGATTTTCTGCTGCGACATTCGTATGGTAGGGTCAGAATTTGGCGTAAACTACTTGAAAGCATGGATACAGCGTGGCTTTGTTCCTCGGTTCAGGCTGGTGGGGGTTGTGTCATGGTGTGTGGAATATTTTCTTTGCACTCTTTGTGCCCCTTGTTACCAATTGTGCATCTTTGCAACGCCACAGCCCACCTGAGTATTGTTGCTGACCATGTCCATCCCTTTATGACCACAATGTACCCAACATCTGATGGCTACTTTCAGCAGGATAATGCGCCATGTCATAAAGCTGGAATCATCTCAGACTGGTTTCTTGAACATGACAATGAGTTCACTGTACTCAAATTGCCTCCACAGTCACCAGATCTCAATCCAATAGAGCATCTTTAGGATGTGGTGGAACGGGAGATTCGCATCATGGATGTGCAGCCGACAAATCTGCGGCAACTGTGTGATGCTCATGTATATGGCCCAAAAATTTCTCTGAGGAATGCTTCCAGCACCTTGTTGAATCTATGCCACGAAGAATTGAGGCAGTTCTGAAGGCAAAAGGGGGTCCAACCCGTTACTAGCATGGTGTACCTAATAAATTGGCCGGTGAGTGTATATATGAGAGTGGTTACCCTTAATAAGTTACACTAAGTTTTGTGCAACCTTTATTCCTTCATTCATACACAGACTTTTTTTGTGTGCGTGTTTATGTCTCCCCTCCTAGTAGATGTTGTTATCATGGCATATAGGGATAGGCTACTATAGCAATATAAAGGTTGTATCTGCATTCAGTAGCTCAGGGGTCCCCAATTACTGGTCCATGGACCAGGACCGGGTTGTGGAACATGTTCTACCATTCCATGTCGAGTCCTGGCTCCAAATGATAGTGTTCAAACGGCCGTGCAGAGTTAGGAGCTGCATACTAACTGTGCAGCTGCTTCTACACGGAGAAAGCAGGGAAAGGATACAGCAGCGGGCCTATATACTTAGCATTGGAGGCTTTATTTCTACTTACAGGGGCCCTATATACCTACCCACCTATCTACAGGCAACCTATATAACTATCGACTAGGTTCCTAAATTTCTACCTATTTAGGGAGACCTATATACAGTGTCTTGCGAAAGTATTCAGCCCCCTTGAACTTTTCAACCTTTTGCCACATTTCAGGCTTCAAACATAAAGATATACTTTTTAAATTTTTTTTTGTGAAGAATCAACAAGTGGGAAAAACAATTGTGAAGTGGAACGAAAATTTATTTGATATTTTTAAACTTTTGAAAAATGGGGCGTGCAATATTATTCGCCCCTTTACTTTCAATGCAGCAACTCATCAAAAGGGTTCAGTGGGGATCTCTAAATGATCCAATGTTTTCCTTAAATGGGTGATGATGATAAATTTTCACTGTTTTGTAATCAAGTCTCCGTACAAATGCACCCGCTCTGTGATAGTCTAGGGTTCTGTTTAAAGTTGCAGAGAGCATCATGAAGACCAAGGAACACACCAGGCAGGTCGTGATTATGTTGTGGAGAAGTTTCCGGATTTGGATACAAAAAGATTTCCCAAACTTTAACCATCCCAAGGAGAACTGTGCAAGCGATCATATTGCAATGGGAGGAGTATCAGACCACTGCAAATCTACCAAGACCCGGTCGTCCCTCTAAACTTTCATTTCAAACAAGGAGAAGATGATTTAGAGATGCAGCCAAGAGGCCCTTGATCACTCTGGATAAACTGCAGAGATCTACAGCTGAAGTGGGAGAGTCTGTCCATAGGACAACAATCATTCATATACTGAACAAATCTGACCTTTATGGAAGAGTTGCAAGAAGAAAGCCATTTCTCAAAGATATCCATAAAAAGTCGTGTTTAAAGTTTGCCACAAGCCACCTGGGAGACACTCCAAACATGTGGAAGAAGGTGCTCTGGTCAGATGAAACCAAAATCGAACTTTTTGGCCGCAATGCAAAGCAATATTTTTGCCATAAAAAGCAACATAAAAGCAACACAGCTCATAACCCTGAACACACCATCCCCACTGTCACACATGGTGGTGGCAGCATCATGGTTTTGGCCTGCTTTTCTTCAGCAGGGACAGGGAAGATGGTTAAAATTGATGGGAAGGTGGATGGTGCCAAATACAGGACCATTCTGAAAGAAAACCTGTTGGAGTCTGCAAAAGACCTGAGACTGGGACGGAGATTTATCTTCCAACAGGACAATGATCCCAAACATAAAGCAAAATCTACAATGGAATGGTTTACAAATAAATGTATCCAGGTGTTAGAATGGCCAAGTCAAAGTCCAGACCTGAATCCAATCGAGAATCTGTGGAAAGAGCTGAAAACTGCTGTTCACAAACGCTCTCCATCCAACCTCATTGAGCTCAAGCTGTTTTCCAAGGAAGAGTTGGCAAGAATTTCAGTCTCTCGATGTGCAAAACTGATAGAGACATACCCCAAGCAACTTGCAGCTGTAATTGCAGCCAAAGGTGGTGCTATAAAGTATTAACTTAAGCTGGCTGCACGCCGCATTTTTCAGTTTTTTTATTTTTTACAAAAGTTTAAAATATCCAATAAATTTCGTTCCACTTCACAATTGTGTCCCACTTGTTGTTGATTCTTCACAAAAAAATTCAAATCTTTATGTTTAAAGCCTGAAATGTGGCAAAAGGTTGAAAAGTTCAAGGAGGCCGAATACTTTCGCAAGGCATTGCAGCTACCTATTGGGGGACCTGTAAATCTACCTGCCTGATAGGGCTCACATAGCTGACTATAAATGTATATTATATACATATATAATGCTGACCCACAGAGATGACAATCAGTCTGCTGTTATATAATATTGGTTACCCAATACTATACTCCTAAATGACGCAGTATGCACATTGGGGGACATGTCTGAAAACTGTCTTGGTCTAAGACATTTCTTGTTGCCAATAAGGCACCAATCAGGGTTTCTATTTCATTTAATTTCACTAAGCAGGAAAGAAACTAACAGTAGCTGCCTAAGAGAAGAGGTGATGTCTGAGCATGTGCAGCCAGGACTGCGGAGCTCTCATCATTGGTTGTATCTCCTAGAGAAAAGCTGTACACTATGGATCACTAAAGTAACAGCTAAAACAAAAATGGTACAGAAATTTTTAATAATGACATGGTGAAAATGTTTATTATTATTTAATTTGCAAGATTCCCACATCAATTTTACTTCCCACACCCCCTTTAAGATCCTCTCTCATCTCTTCTTCCTAAATTAGATTTGAAGAAGTAGAAAATAAAGGAGGAAATGAGAATACAGTCCTAAGGAAAAAGTTTAATTGCTTGTATCTTTTTTGTAAGAATCCCTTAGCTACCAGCCAATTCAAAGTATGTAAGAAATCCATCATTAATTACAAATTCCCCTGGTAATTTGAATTTTTTCCCTCCAAATTAGTGAGAATTTTCAATCATCTACCCGTCAGGAATAATAATGCATTCTCAAGAGAGAAAAAATATTCAAAAGCTGTAAAACTGCAAAAAGTAACACATGCTATTTTATGTTACTATTTATCTTTTAAAGCATTAAAAAAATTAAGGCAACTTGCACAATCACTGATATGCTTAACAAAATATCAGGGGGTAAGGTATGGAGACAGATTAAGAGCTCAGCTGATTCCAAGCACTGCGGGTGCCAACTATTAGTAAACACCAGTGGTCAGTCTTGGAGATACTGTAATTCCAATACCAGTCATTTAATTATTACATGCATATGTGCTGTTATAGACCCTCATACATGCGGTCTCCCCTATCCCCCACAACTACGGGCTTCAAAATGTTGTTAGCTACAGAGCCTGCCATGTTACAGCACCTATTAAATTTTGCCTAATACAAAAATATAGAAGTTTGAAAAATCTAAAAAGCACATAGGTTTCATAATAATCAGATAAAAAAAACCTGTAAAGAAAATTACACATAATTGGAATCGTCCAGTCTGTAAAAGTCCAGTTTGTTAAAACATAATCTTTTTTTGTCATACATGGTCAACACAAGAGAAAAAAAAACGCTCTACTTCTTGGTCACATAACCTGTCAACAATTTTTGATAATCTGGAATCAAAAGTGTCATATTTACCCCAAAAGGTTTATAATAAGAGCTACAGATCACCCCCCATAAAATTAGCTCTCCAAGTTCTTCACTTGACGAAAAAGAGAAAGTTATTGGTCAGTACAAGGCAAATTTTTTAAAAGTAATAAAAACGTAATGAATACTAAATAAATTAGTTATTGCAGATTCATAATTGGCCCACAAAATAGAATTAACTTGTTCTTAATACACATTATATGATACCACTAACAATACAATTTTGCAATAGAAAAACAGCCCTTATATGGCTACTACAGTTGAAACCAGTTTATATACACTATATAAAAAAAATACATATGCATATTTTCTTACTATCTGACATTAAAATCAGAATAAACATTACCTGTTTTAGGTCAATTAGATTACCAAAATTATTTATATTTACCAAATTCCACAACAATGAGAGAGAGAATTTTTAAAGGCATTTGTATTACTTTCTGCAAAATCAAAAGTTTATATACATTTAATAAGTATTGGATAGCATTGCCCTTAAACTGTATAACTTGGTCGTTTTGTATATCCTTCCACAAGCTTCTCACAATAGTTGGTAGGAATTTTGGCCCATTCCTCCTCAGTAGAACTGGTGTTTGTAGGTCGCCTTGCTCGCAGGTGCCTTTACAGTTTTGTTCATACATTTTCAATAGGATTGAGATCAGGACTTTGTGATGGCCACTCCAAAACATGGACTTGGTTATCCTTAAGCCACTTTGTAACCAGTTTGCCAGTATGCTTCTGGTGTGCTTTAAAATACATCAACAGGTGTGTCTCTAATTAACTAAGAAGTTGCCAATAATCAGAAGCTTCCAAAGACATGACATCATCATTTGGGTTTGTAAAATTTTTTAAAGGCATAGTAATCCCACTTTATGCAAACTTTTAACTTTGCAGAAAATAATAAAAATGCCTTAAAATATTCTCTCTCTGTCATTATTTTGGCATTTTTCAAATATAAATAATTTTGGTAATCCTCATTGACCAAAACGGGGTAAGATTTATTCTGATTTCATGTCAGGTAGTGAGAAAAACATGCATAAGTGTATTTTTATATAGTATATGTAAACTTCTGGTTTAACTGTACTCCCTACTTCAACTATATCTACCTAGTGGTGTTGTTTGTAATAACCCTAAGCCAGAAATCAATGTCCGGGTGTACGCCCTTTCTGGGTGTTACACTAATAGTTCAGCAGCATCTATAGGATGATTTGTGGTCAGGTATTGGGTGTGCTGTAGATTCATGCACACTGATTATCATATGTCTGATGAATGATGGAGCTTGATAGCCATTAATTAGAACAATGCGACCATTGGCATTTGGAGAATGTAGTTGCGGCTGTTTTATAGTGTGCGGATAGGTATTACACTTGTGTGAACGCTGATGCGTGTTTCAAGTTAAAAGCAATGTAAAATCACATTGCTCATTATTAGATACGTATTTGGGTCCATTAGGGATCAACAAATTGTTCTAGGTTATCAACAAAACTGTTCTAGGTTAATGTTCATGACGTTAACTGTAAGAAAAGCAGAAAGATGAGACAGAGAGAAGAATGTGTACACAGACAGACATAGAACGCTGCTAGGGGAAGTTATATGGGAAAAGTTCTGCTCCAATAAACTAAGGTTACCTGGATACCAAGGGTTACATGACAGTTTATTCCATACAGTTTTTGTTTTTTTTTTATAAGCAGGGGCCTACTCTGTTGGTATAAAAGAGGTACAGGGGAGAATATTGCATGATCTTCGATTATATACAGTTAGGTCCATATATTTTTTACCTGTTTACTGAAACATATTTCAAGTTATAGTTATATAATGGACATGGACATAAAGTCTAGATTTTCAGCTTTCATTTGAGGGTATCCACATTAAAATTGGATCAAAGGGTTTCAGCTCCTTAACATGTGCCATCCTATTTTTAAAGGGACCAAAAGTAATTGGACAAATTAAATAAATGTAAATAAAATTTTAAATTTCTAATATTTCTTTGGCAGCTCTTTGTTGGAAATGACTTCCTGAAGTCTTGAACTCATGGACATCACCAGAAGATGTGTTTCCTCCTTTTTAATTTTTTCTGCAAGGCCTTTGCTGCAGCGGTTTTCAGTTGCTGTTTTTTTTGTGGGCCTTTCTGTCCGAAGTTTAGTCTTTAACAAGTGAAATGCATGCTCAATTGGGCTGAGATCAGGTGACTGACTTAGTCATTCAAGAATATTCCACTTCTTTGCTTTAATAAACTCCTGGGTTGCATTGTCTATTTTATGAAATGCCAACTAATCAGTTGGCTGCATTTGAGCATAGAGTATTTCTCGGAATACATAAGAATTCAGCTGGCTGCTTCTGTCCTGTGTCACACCATCAATAAACACTAGTGACCCAGTGCCACGGGCAGACATGCATGCCCAAGCCATCACACTGCCTCTGCCATGTTTTACAGATTATTTGGTACACTTTGGATCACGAGCTGTACCACGCCTTTGCCATACTTTTTTTTTTTCCATCATTCTGGGGTTGATCTGGTTTCATCTGTCCAAAAAAATGTTCTTCCAGAACTGTGCTGGCTTTTTAGATGTTTTTTTTTTAGCAAAGTCCAATCTAGCCTTTCTATTCTTGAGGCTTGTGAGTGGCTTGCACCATGCAGTGAACCCTCTGTATTTATTTTCATGCAGTCTACTCATTATGGTAGATTTAGATATTGATATGCCTACATACTGGAGAGTATTCAGATACATACTGTGTGCTCAAATCCAGCCAAATGCAGACAAAGTGGTCAGTGATTCATAACACAGATGGACAATAACCCAAAACATAAAGCCAAAGGAGTTTATTATTGCAATTTTCTTGAATAGGCAAGTCAGGAAAATGACCTCAACCCAATTGAGCATGCCTTTCTCTAATGGTAGACTTACCTTAATGGCAGACCAATGGTGTTAATCCACTAGACAACCGCAAGCAGTGGTATAAACCATGCCAGGAAGCGGAATCTAAATAAGTCCGGTATTCACCAGAGCCCGCCACAAGGCAGGTTGGGCTTCCTGTGAAAGAAAAGTAACTGTGGCAGAACACTACCCTGATGCGACGTGCTTGTGGTGGCAGCCGAGGGGTAGTATGGTACAAAATCTTGAAGAAAAATCACAAAGGAAGGTCAGGACAGGTGTCAAAGGTTTGTGGTCAATGGATTGAAACTGGTACATGGAAATGACAGAAACAACGTTTGGAATGCTATCTCGAATGGGCTAGAGCACTATGGATTCGGCATGGAAGTCAGAGGCAGGCTGGGTAATATTGGACCAGCGCCCGGCAATTGTCCAATTACCAGTGTGTTGGCCCTTTAAGTTTCACAAACCCCCTCTTTCTGGCCTGGAGAAAATTCAGAAGACGCTTACAGTCCATAAGGTTGTCCTCCGGCTCTCAGGACCTTTCTTCTCACCCGCACTCCTTACAGTCAATAAGGAAGTATCATGTTCGTCTTTATGGCCAGGATCTCTTTCACAGATAAGACATTAGTGTTACCAGCCTTGGGAAAACGGGGGTGACCTGAGAAAAATGATTCAGGATGAGTGGTTTAAGCAGGGAGACGTGGAAGGAGTTCGGGATACACATTTTAGGAGGAAGCCGAAGCTTATAGGCAACTTGATTTATCTTCATCAGCACGTTAAATAGTCCCAGGAAATGGGGATCCAACTTGTAGCTGGGAATCTTCAGATGAATGTATTTAGAGGACAGCCAGACTTTGTCCCCAGGAGAGAAAGAAGGAGGAGGTCTTCTTTTCTTGTCTCCTAAAACCCTCATTTGGGCAGTAGCCCATTGTAGAGATTGCTTTTTGTCACTCCAGATGGCCTTCAAATCCCGGACCACAGTGTCCACAGTGGGGACATCAAAAGAGAATGACAGAGGGAGAGGTGGGCGGGGATGTTGTCCATATACAACAAAGAACAGAGAGGCACCAGCAGACTCTGAGTCCAGGGAATTATAGGAAAACTCTGCCCATGCCAACAAGCTAGACCAGTCATCCTGTTGTGCAGAGACAAATGGCATGGGTAGTTGCCCAAGACAGGGTTGACTCTCTGCACCTGGCCATTAGTATGCAGATGGTAGGCTGAGGAAAAGTCTAGTTTCGCCCTTGGGAGTGGAGCCGTGCCTGCCGGCCAGCAGAGATGGCGCGGGAAGGGAGGAGAGGAAAATTACGGGTGCCGCGAGCAGGAGAGCGAGTGCGCCCATGGCTCGATATGCAGGTCGTGGCGCCACTCGCCGATACGGCAGGGGCACGGGTGCGCTTGCGGCTCAGAGTCAGATCCACAGGAGCACTCGTGACAATTTCACTTGATAAAGACTAAACTTCAGACAAAAAAGCCCACAAACAAACAGCAACTGAAAACCGCTAAAGTAAAGCCTGGCAGAGCATTAAAAGGAGAAAACACAACGTCTGGTGATGTCCATAAGTTAAAGACTTCAGGTAGTCATTGCCGACAAAGGGGTTTCATCCAAGTATTAGAAATGAACATTTTATTCAATATTATTTAATTTGTCCAATTATTTTTGGTCTCTTTAAAAACAGGGTGGCACATGTCAAGGAGCTGAAACTCCTAAACTTTCAATCCAATTTTAATGTGGATACTCTCAAATGAAAGCTGAATGCCTGTACTTTATGTCCATGTCCATTATATAACGATAACTTGAATATGTTTCAGTAAACAGGTACAAAAAACTAAATTTGTGTCAGAGTTCAAATACAGTTAAAACCAGAAGTTTACATACACAATATAAAAAGACACATATGCATGTTTTTCTTACTATCTGACATGAAATCAGAATAAATCTTATCTGTTTTAGGTCAATTTTGATTATCAAAATTATTTATATTTACCAAATGCCACAAAAATGAGAGAGAGAATTTTTTTAAGGCATTTTTACTACTTTCTGCAGAGGCAAAAGTTTACATACATTTCATTAGTATTTGGTAGCATTGCCCTTACACTGTATAACTTATTTCAAAAGTTTTGGATATCCTTCCACAAGCTTATCTCAATAGTTGGTAGGAATTTTGGCCTATTCCTCCTCACAGAATTGATGTAACTGAGCCATGTTTGTAGGTCGCCTTGCTCAAACCTGCCTTTTCAGCTTTGCCCATAAATTTTCATTAGGATTGAGACCAGGGCTTTGTATATGGCCACTCCAAAACATTGACATGGTTATTCTTAAGCCACTTTGTAACCAGTTTGACATTATGCTTCGGTTCATTTTCTATTTGGAAGACCCAATACCGCCCATTTTTTAACTTCCTGGCTGATGTCTTGAGATGCTGCTTTATTATTGCCACATAGGGCGACATGTATGAACGGGCTTTACGCCTGTTTTTTGGCGTATACTGCGCCTCCCGGCCCGAATCCCCCTGTCGGACGCAGGGATGCAGTGTGAGGCGCAGCGTTCGCCACTTTCAGCTGCTCCCTGCATGAAGGGGCGGGCAATGGGCGCGGTGTAGGTGTACCGGGGCGGGACGCGGCGCGCTCGAAAACTCCAAGGCATGTACAATCGCGAGTCGGCAAAGTGCGGCGCATTGCAGCGCTCGGCAGCTCCGACAGGCAGACCTGGTTTATTTTGGTCTAAATGCTCCGGCGGCGGCGAAATGAAGCGAGAAACCGAACATGCGAGGAAGCAGATAGAAGATCGGGGACAGAAATCTCGGCGTTTCCCCGCTCCGTGCAGCAGGAGTATGAATCCGAAAAAAATTACCTTTATAAAGGCGGAAAACATTGTCAGAAAAGAGCTGAACCTCAAAAATAAACATAATAAAAAATAAAAAAAAATCACTGTCCAAAAATCTAGAACGGCGCAAAATCAAGAAATCGGATATTGGAAATTGCCGGGAAATACAGTAATTCAAATTCTGAAAGCTATTCTCATTGGTCAGCATAACCGGCTAATCAGAATGGGAGCGACATTTGAACCATTAAAACTATGGAGAACGATTGACCAATCAGAATCAACGGGGGGACAGTTCAAATACAGTAAAAATGCAGAAAAGAGTGATTGGTTGAGCTAGCGGGGGCTTGGCTATCTCGGCCAATCAGAATAGGAGCGACAAAGACCCATTTCCCTATAGAAAATTTTTTGAACCAATCAAAATCCAGGCGGGACGTTCAAAATACAGTAAAAATGCAGAATAGAGCTGATTGGTTGAGCTAGGGGGGTTTGGGCCCTTTCCCAGCCAATCAGAGCGCGAGCTACTTCTCCGATTGTAGTCTTGGGAGAATCGGCGCAATGCAATCTCGGCTCTCAGCGCCGTGGGCATGGAGTATGACTAAAAAAATAATTTTTATTAAGTGTAAAAAAATTATCAGATAAAGCGCTAAAAACCTTCTTTAAAAATTAAAGCACTTAAATCCCTAACAACGCGTTTGTTGCTGAGACCGGCGTACATAAGGAATTGCAATAGAGAGAATTGCCGGGAAATACAGTAATTCAAATTTTTTAAGCTCTTCCCCTTGGTCGGAATAAACCAGCCAATCGAATAGGGGGGACAGTGTCCCATTAAAACCTATGGAGAACTATTGACCAATCAGAATAGGAGCGACAAAGACCCATTAAAATCCTATGGAGAAGTTTTGCCCAATCAAAATCGAAAGGCGGGACAGTTCAAAATACAGTAAAAATGCAGAAAAGAGCTGATTGGCTGGCTAGCGGTGGTTTGGCTATCCCAGCCAAATCAGAGCGCGAGTACTTCTCCCATTGTAGTCTATGGAGAGAGGGCGCACTGAAATCTCGGCCTCAGCGCCGTGCAGCATGGAGTATGAATAAAAAAAAAATCATTTTGTTTAAAGTATAAAACATTAACACATAAAGAGCTAAAACCTTCTGTAAAAATAAATCAGTTAAAACCCCGAACAACGCGTTTGTCGCCGAGACGGCGCTACATAGGGAATTGCAATAGAGAGAATCGCCGGGAAATACAGTAATTAAAAATTGTTTAGCTCTTCTGATTGGTCGGCAAAAACCAGCCAATCAGAATTAGGAGCGCAGGGGCCCCTTTATATCCTATGGAGGAGAATTGACCAATAATAATATGGAGGTAACGGAAAAAAATATTAATTCAATAAAATCATGTTTTCTTTATTTTCGTTATCCAAGGATCAATTGTATGGGTACAACGAAAAGAAAGAAATAAACATGATTTTATTGATTTAATTTTTTTTTTTCGTTACCCCCATATTTATTATTCATTTTATATACACATCGGGACAAATCTGTAGTCTTATCATTTGATTTCGGCCATGTACAGTTTTATTTCAGATTGCATTAGAAAACCCCTGGGAGCGTCGCTCACTCTCCCATTGGTCCAAATAACGGCGCCTCTTTTAACTTAGCCAATCACAGAGCTCGTCGGAATTTCTTTTCCCATAAGAACTCTATGAGAAAGTAGCTCGCGCTCTGATTGGCTAAGCTGGACGAGCCCCCGCTAGCTCAACCATCAGCTCGTTTCTGCCCTTTTTACTGTTTTTTTGAACTGTCCCGCCTTTGATATGATTGGTCAATTTTTCTCCATAGGTTTTAATGGGTTTCCCCGTCGCTCCTATTCTGATTGGTCAATTCTCCTCCATAGGATATAATGGGCCACTTGTCGCTCCTATTCTGATTGGCTGGTTTATGCCGACCAATCAGAAGAGCTTTTAAACATTTTTAATTACTGTATTTCCCGGCGTCCTTTTATTGCAAATTCCTATGTAGCGCCGGTCTCGGCGACAAACGCGTTGTTCGGGTTTTAATGATTTATTTTTACAGAAGGTTTTAGCTCTTTATGTTATAATGTTTTATACTTAATCAAAATGATTTTTTTATTTTAAAACTTCATGCCGCACGGCGCTGAGCGCCGAGATTTCAGTGCGCCGCTCTCTCCATAGACTACAATGGAGAAGTAGCTCGCGCTTGATTGCTGGGATAGCCAAACCACCGCTTGCTCAGCCAATCAGCTCTTTTCTGCATTTTTTACTGTATTTTGAAAATGTCCCCCCTTGGTTTTGATTGGTCAAACTTCTCCATAGGATATAATGTGCCGTGGTCGCTCCGATTCTGATTGGTCAATTGTTCTCCATAGGTTTTAATGGGACACTGTCGCTCCTATTCTGATTGGCTGGTTTATGCCGACCAATGAGAAGAGCTTAAACAATTTGAATTACTGTATTTCCCGGCAATTCTCTCTATTGCAATTCCTTATGTAGCGCCGGTTCAGCAACAAAGCGTTGTTAGGGATTTAGTGCTTTATTTTTAAAAAAGGGTTTTAGCGCTTTATTGATAATGTTTTACACTTTATTAAAATGATTTTTTTAGACATACTCCATAGCTCACGGAGCTGAGAGCCGAGATAGCATGGCGCCGATCTCTCCATAGACTACAATGGGAGAAGTAGCTCGCGCTCTGATTGGCTGGGATAGCCAAGCCCCCGCTAGCTCAAACCCAAACAGCTCTATTCTGCATTTTTACTGTATTTTGACTGTCCTGCCTTTGATTCTGATTGGTCAATAGTTTCCATACGATTTAATGGGTCTTTGTCGCTCCTTTTCTGATTGGCCGAGCTAGCCAAGCCCCCGCTAGCTCAAACCCAATCAGCTCTTTTCTGCATTTTTACTGTATTTTGAAAATGTCCCGCCTTTGTTTTTGATTGGTCAATAGTTCTCCATAGGTTTTAATGGTTCACTGTCGCTCCTATTTTGATTGGCCGGTTTATTTCCGACCAATGAGAAGCTTTCAGAATTTGAACTAATGTATTTCCCGCTATTTTCATATATCCTAATTCTTGATTTAGGATATTGGAATGTGATTTTTTTTTATTTATTTTTTATTTTTAAGGTTTCAGCTCTTTTTTCTGAGAATGTTTAACGCCTTTATAAAGGCGATTTTTGATTCATACTCCGCACCGACATGTGGAATTTATTTTCTCGCTGTTTTCCAGCCCGTCTCGCATCGGAACAGATTTTTGGCGCGTCCCGCACGGCGCCTAAGTCCCGCACCGCGACCATGTCTCCGCACTGTGCCCCCCCACTGGCGAGGCGCAGGGAATTTTCCTCGCATGTACGAGTGCACCTCCTCGGACGGCGAATCTCAGGCGCAGCCCCGCACTGCGCTTCAGTCCCCGCACTGCGCCTAACACACTGGCGAGGCGCGGCAGACTTTTCCCCGCATGGATGACCGCACTACCTCCGGCGGCGAATCTCAGGCGCAGCGCCGCACTGCGCCTAAGTCTCGCACTGCGCCTAACACACTAGCGAGGCGTGGCGGACTTTACATAGGATGTATGAGCGTGCCCCGGCCCCGACATAAATCAGGCGCAGATTTCGCCGGAAAACTAGCGGAAAAGCGCGCCCCGACCCGGCGAGCTTCATACATGTCGCCCATAATCTTTTTCCCTCATGATGCCATCTATTTTGTGAAGAGCACCTGTCCCTCCTGCAGCAAAACAGCTCCACAATATGATGCTGTCACCCCCATTTTCATTAGGATGGTGTTCTTAAGCTTTCAAGCTTCTCCCTTTTTCCTCCAAACGTAATGATGGTTATTATGGCCAAACAGTTTAATTTTAGTTTCATCAGACCACAGGACATGTCTCCAAAAATGTAGGTCTTTGTTCCTTAGTGCATTTGCAAACATTAATCTGGATTTTAAATGTTTCTTTTGGAGTAGAGTGGCCTTTCAGACAATGTTACATTGATACAGTGCTTGTTTCATTGTGGACAATAACACAATCTTACCAGATTCCACCAGCATCTTCACAAGGTCTTTTGCTTTTGTTTTTGTTTGATATGCACATGTCGAATCAAAGCACATTAATCTCTGAGACACAAAATCCGTCTCCTTCCTGAGCGGTATGATGGCCGGACACTCTTATCTTGTTTGTACTTGCATATAATTGTTTGTAAAGATGAACAAGGCACCTTCAGGTATCTGGAAATTGAACCCAAGGATCATCCAGTCTTGTGCAAGTCCACAATTCTATTCCTGATATATTGGCTGATTTCTTTAGACTTTCCGATTACACATATAAGCAGTGTGTTTCTCATGTGCATTAAAAATCATCCACAGGTGTGTCTCTTTTTAACTGTTCAAATGTTGCCAATAAACCTATTAGAAGCTTCCAAAGACATGACATCATCATATGGGCTGTCCCAAATTGTTTAAAGGTATAGTAATGTCAGAATCGTAATCAGGCATAGAATTATCTTTTCTTTCTTCTCCTTGTCCAATTAGATGTCCCCTCCAAATTATATGATTTCAGCTGTCGACAGCGTGAGCTGAGAAATTACACACCGCGCAGCTTGGTGATGTATAGAATTTACTTTAATCAGCGCAAGGTACAATTTTTGATATAACTTTGAATCACATGATTATTCTACCATTGGCTAATTGAAGACCTCATGCATCTACGTAATGTTGCTAGGCACTAGCTGATAAAGAACATTCCTGAACTTTTCTCTATATCGTCCGAGAGAAGAATTTCTGTGGTTTCTTGATATGACTTCTTACTGAGGCAGGCCATGCATCAGGAAGTTATAGCAATAAAGCAGGGAAAGAAACAGCAAAAGCAGTTTAAACAAAAGGATGTAATGAATAAACAGATTTTAATGTTTTACCTTAAATTATCAACTTGACAGTAATCCTAGTGTATGTAAACTTTTGACTTTGCGGAAAGTAATAAAAAATGGCTTAAAAAATCTAAATAAATATAAATAATTTTGGCAATTCTTATTGACCTGAAACGGGTAAGGTTTATTTTGATTTCGCATCACATAGTGAGTAAAACACGCATATGTGTCTTTTTATATAGTGTTGGCAAACTTCTGGATTGAACTGTATATATGGACCTAACTGTACATAATAAGAAGATGGAAAATCCCTTCAGCTGCACTGAAAAGCAAATATCTCCTGTAGGTACTGACTTAAAACTCCCTATTGAGCTCATTTTCAGACATTCATTAAATGCGATATAATACACAAAGACAGTTTACTGTTTCTACACAAATCTGGCAACCCAGGACCGACACATACACAGCCATTTTTCAACTGTATGCGCATGTGAAGGACACGAATACAGTTGGCAACATGTCGCAGAACTCAGAGCCCACCACAGGATTTCTGGTACCCAGTGGGCCCCCGAGCTCTATGGCATGTTTGTAACTGTATTAGCATCCTGGGGACAGTAGTAGCAGCACAGGTGGTATATTATACCTACAGAAGGCCAAAATAGCTACAGAGGGTCTACCTTTCTACAGGGGCTCGTATAGTTATCTACAGGGGGCCTATATAACTACCTTCAGGGGCCAATATATCTACCAACAGGGGGTCTATATACCTACCTACAGGGGAGCTATATCCCTATAGTGGTCCCATAGCCACTTAGGGGCACAAGAGTGTCTCTATTACTATTGGTGGCGCTACATAAGGGGAGTTTGTACAGAGGTGGGAATTGGTAGGAAAGTGCTTGAAAAGTAAGGATTCTAAGAGGTTTGTGTGGTAATTTCTGCAGGGAGAAGTCATTATGGCAGTCTGGAATGGATGGAGAGGAAAAAGGAAAAATAATAACTCATAAGGGAAGGGAATGACTCATCAAAGTAGACTTCCTTGTGGGTCCCTGGATGTAACCTTACTGTAATCACTAATATGTGTGCAGAACCTGTGTACACTGGTATTTACTACTATATGGTCATTGTATAATGACAATATTGATCTTAGTATTATGGTGTATATTCAGCTATGAAATGTTGTATTATTCCGTCACTATGTAGGCGTGATATGTGATCATAGTGTGGGGTTACAATTCAGTCACTATGTGGTGATGATATGGGGTAGTATTACTCAGTCACTATGTGGTAACGATATGTTGCCTGAGGGTTACATACATAACATAATTCAAACAAGTACAACAGTGACAATAGATGACTAACAATTGGTACAGAGGGACAGAGGACCCTGCCCGCGAGGATTTACAATCTACAAGGAAAGAGACAGGAGGTGAGAGGCAGACATGTTTGCAGTGGGTGTAGTGACAGAGGGTTTAATGTAGTTTAAAGGCTATCCTGAAGAGTTGGCATGTCAGGTTACTTTTGAAGCTAGTGAAAGTGGAGGAGAGTCTGATGTTTTGGGGCAGTGAGTTCCAGAGTATGGATCAAGCACGAGAGAAATCTTGGAGACGGTTGTATGAGGAGCTGACAAGAGGAGAGCAGAGAAGAAGTTCTTGTGAGAAGCGGAGATTGTGAGAGGAGAGATATCTGGAGATTAAGGCAGAGAGGTATGGAGGGGAGAGGTTATGGAGAGCCTTGTAGGTCATGGTTAGTAACTTGAAATTAATTTTCTGGGCAATGGGTAGCCAGTGAAGGGACTGGCAGAGGGGAGAGGCAGAAGAGTAGCGGGGAGAGAGAGGGATAAGAAGGGCAGCAGAGTTGAGGGTGGTTTGAAGGGGAGCAAGAGTACTAGATGGCAGGCTGCAGAGAAGGATTTTGCAGTAGTCTAGGCAACAGATGACAAGCGCATAGACCAGCATTTTTGTAGTATCAGGGTTAAGGAATGAGCAGATTACTGAGATATTTTTCAGATGGAAGTGACAGACAGAGGTAAGGGTTTGAATGTGTGGTTTGCAGGACAAAGTGAAGTCAAGGGTTATCCCAAGGCAGCGACTTGCGGACCCGTGAAAGTTTGGAGCCATTGACTGTGATAGAGAGATCAGTTGGAGGGATGGAGTAGGATGGTGGAAAGATGATGAATTCAGCTTTCTCTAGGTTAAGTTTTAGGAGATGGGAGGAGAAGAAGGAGGATATGGATGATAGACAGTCTGGGATCTGGGAGAGTAGAGAGTTAACGTCTGGGCCGGAGATGTAAAGTTGAGTGTTGTCAGATTCTGATTTTGTAGCAGTGTTATTTCGTAAATGTGTGACCATAAATTAGTGGTTTTATACTTAGAGCTTTTCGTTATAGCTTTTTGTATATTTTTATTTTTATAAAATGTATCATTCAGGGAGAGGGACATATGTCATTATGTTTACCACCCAGTGTCCTGCTGCTATTAGAGGGAGACTCAGATGCCCCAGTGCCTCATCTTTATTGTAGGTTACTGTATAAGTCTGCATAAGTTGAAGTGAGACTGGGCAGGGACACCACACAGGTGGCAGAGGCAGGGAGGCACAATACAGTAACTTTGGGGTGGGCCCAGAGAATCAACACCTTCCCAAGGCAACTGTCATGATTGTGCCTGACACCCCCTCCCCCCCCCCCCCCCCCCCCCCCGGCTTTTGGCTCTGGTCGCCGGCCACGGACATTGCGGCGAAAGCCATGGTTTCTGACATAACTTACTATTGCATTTTCTAGTGTGAACTTGGTCTTCATCCCTTCACTCTTTATTGATTCCTGGCCAACGCCCGTGGTCAGGAATCTTCCAGCACTCCACTGGTTAAGCTTGTTCCTTGTTTGTTTCTGTTTATTGACAGCCCTTTGCTCCTATCAGGTCTTCTTTTACGTCCACCTATTACCTTCATCCTTTGGTTTCTGCAGTATTTAAGGGCTGGTTATCCCCCTTCCCCCGCTGCCATAGGTATTTGTCCCCCGTAGTACGCCCGGTTTTTGCCTTCACTCTTTATAGTTACCTGACCTTTGCTTTTCTTCTGACTATCCTTCTGCCTCCTGTATCTGTACTGTGTTCTCCCGGGTGTTACCTGACCTTTGGCTTTAACCCCGTTCTCCCTTTGCCTCACGACTTGGTAAACCAAGGCATTGCCGCGCCAGTTACTGACTCGGACCGTCCGACCACGGCTTTTGTGTTCTTTGTTTGTTTTTTCTCTGTCTGTGCACTCTGCTCAGTGTAGCCTTGAGTCTTCTGGTTGGGGCCGGCCTTTTTAAGGAGTCAGGTTCCCCAAAAGGCAGGTACAGGGGCTGGGACCAGTGTCAGGGCCTCACTTGTCTGTGTCTTGGTGTGTGTCCCTGACCGGTCCCTTACAGCACCCCAGTCCGATACTGCCTTCTAAGGTGTACTTTTGGAATATGTTAGAGTTAATTGTTTTTTCACAGTATTCAACTCTGCATGTTGACTCTGTCCTGTCAAAAAACAGGCTCCACACAGCTACCATTACAAATGTTTGCATGTTTGTATCAGTATCTGCTACTGTACCTCAGAACCATTTACTTGAAGCCAGCAACCTCTTTGTTCTGCTGATTAATGGGGCTCCTTAGCACAATATCCCAACCTATTACAGAGTATTGACCTGCAACATAATTTTATTTATGCCTATGGGGATTGCCCACTTTACACTGACAAGCAAATGTAACCATGTTTTGAACTTTTGACTTTCAGGCTCCATATCTCCATACCATCCACTACAGCTTTGAACTACTATCATTTTATTGACAATCATATTGGCCATCTCATACATAAATTAGATTTTCACCTATTTAGTATATGATTAGTTATGCAGATACTTATCATGTAACTGCATTGTTACTTTTTTGCTCCTAAAAATCAAAATTTTAATTGTTATTATTCTATTAATATTTTCTTAAATCTATCATTTGGCTTTTAGTACCGCCTGAATCCTTCTGGATCAGATTCAATCATGTCTCTACTGAAATCTGATCAATGGTCTATTCTATATGTTCCCAATGTTAGTGCATACTAGTTGACTCACTTGGTACAAACAATTTTTCTTCAACTCTACCCACAAGTGTTCAATTGGGGGCTGGAGACTGTGTGGGCCAATCCAGCATCTCTGTTCATTGTCACTGAAATATTTCTTCATCAATCAAAACAGGTCTTCCATGGTGGACCAAAGAAGTTGAGTGCACATGCCAGTGTCATATTCAGAGATTGTCTTTTCAAAATAGTTCTGCCAGTATTGCTGCAGAGGTTAAAGGACTGTGGGATCAGCCTGTCTGTGCATAGACTATACGCCACATGCTGTATCACATTGATCTGTATGGCTGCTGTTCCAGAAGGAAGCTGATGCACAAGAAAGCTTGCAAATAGTTTGTTGAAGACAAGCAGACTAAGGTCACAGATTACTGGAGCCTTGTCCTGTGGTCTGATGAGACCAAGATAAACTTATTTGGTTCAGATGATGTCAAGCGTGTGTGGCGTCAAACAAGGCGAGGAGTACAAAAACAAGTGCCTGCCCACGGGAAGCAGGTTTTTTGGAAATATCTTTGGTTTTTGGGGCAGAGTGCTCCGGCGGAGGACTACAGTTCATTGGGGGGAACCATAAATGCCAACAGACGTACACACGAACGAGCAGATCCGTCCCTTCAAACGGGATGCAAGGCATGATAACAACAAAAAAACACCCCCAAAAAAACGCCCACTGCCTTGCTAAAGAAAATGAGGATAAAGGTGGTGGACTGGCCAATGCACGTCTCCAGACCCTATTGAGCTTTTTTTGGGGCATCCTCAAGTGAAAGGCAGAGGCGCACAAGGAGCA
This sequence comes from Phyllomedusa bahiana, assembly GCA_025379985.1. NCBI lineage: Eukaryota > Metazoa > Chordata > Amphibia > Anura > Hylidae > Phyllomedusa > Phyllomedusa bahiana. Next base: position 147,405 of record JAODAL010000136.1, on the reverse strand, counting down.
CTTGTCAAAAAAGGGCTTTCCACCCCAGTTTTGGGGCATTAAATGTAAATTCGCCAGAAATCCGGTCCTCTAAAAAAAAACTATGTCGGGAAATACCTTGCTAAAAACTTAATGCGCCTAAAAAGGCACATTGCAGCTATAAAGGCACATCGCGCAAAAAAAGGCGCATTGCGCAACTCGCGGCACATGCATACTTGGGTAAAAATTGTAATGCCCTATCAAGCCATTGTGTGACGTAGGCGCATAACAATGTAATGCCCTAAATGGGGCCCATTGCGCAACTGGGGCACACAGCGCACCATATTTAGGAAATTACAAAGTGCGCGCCCCGCAAAAGCACCTATTTTTGGTTATGACAGTTCTTTTACATCAAAATATGGCCCTAAAGGGGTTTTTAAAAAGACATTTTTTTTCTTTCGAAATTTAAACCCAAAAATTAATATCCCTAATTTTTTTATGAGTAGTTTTTTTTTTAAAAGATCCTTTGCTGAAATTCTACCATTACGAAACAGTTTCACCCCCAATCGACACAAGCAAAGAGGTCAAACCATAGATGTCCATAAAGGAAGTTATGTATAATATAAATAAATCACTTAGGGAAAAAGTATTGAACACATAAGGAAAGAAAGGTGCAAAAGGCCATGAAACTCAAAAACACCACTGGAATTTTAAACCCGAGCCTTGCAGATTTTGCTTCATGAACACTTTTGGGGTGTAAAGAAAATTAATTTCAGCTGCTAATCACGGTAATCACCTTGAAATATTCCTGTCATGTACCCATTTTCATTACTCTTCTGTTTGAACATTTTTTTCATATTTTCAGGCTGTCCATGTAAAATTTGTGCTGTTATGTAATTTATTAAAGGAAAGCAAAAGCATGAATACCTTTGATTTCATTGAAGTTACAAAACTTCAGTAGAAATGTTACACACCAAGCACACCTAGATATGTCCAGACATGTCTGGATGCTGCCTGCAGAAGCTGTAGAATCTACTTGCAAAGATTCTCGGGTCATTTAAAATAATGTAGTTTTAAAACTACTCATATGATTTGATAAGCTAAAATGTCTCTTAAGTGTCAAACATCAAAACCGCTTTACATTTTAGAGAAATGCTTAATTTTCAAAGTTTTACCATGACGGCCCAAAAAGAAAGCCAAAAGGTACTTTGGGTCAAGATTTAAATCAAGGGCAAATCCGGGTCCCATTCGTTGTGAAAGATGGGGGCGTTAAATTTAGAGGTGACTAAAGGGGTTCCGCAAGTCAATCCCATTTGCTGTCCAATGAATGGCGAAAAAAGATCATTTTCCCAAACTTTTTTTCACAAATTAATTTCTTTGTTTTCTCTGCTAAGAATTAGAAGTCCATTAAATATCTCAATCTTCCTTCAGCTATGAGACCAGTGGCACATGATGACACTCTTCCGGTAGTAAAGTCACCAGAGATATGGAACCTAAAGGGGACCGATGAGGATGTTTTTTGGTCCCTGAGTCAGAATCAGGGGAAAGACACTGATTCAACCTTGACCATGTAATCTGGGGACCCAACTTATAACATACCAAACGAAGACTGGTCCCGGACTACATTTTTCAAAAGCAAATGCAGACGAATTCAAAACTTCAAGGATGGCACTTTCTGTCACTTTTTGCAAAAGTTTCTGACTTTTGAAGACATCAAGATGACTTAACACGGTTTTTTGAACAGTTTGACAACGGTTTCTTTTGCCCGTCATTGATGGATTTCTCCAACCAGTTTAGACATAGCGAAACAATGGCTTCTCTTTTTAATTTATCAGGTAAACCCCAAGGCTGTCTTTTACACAAGGAATGTTACCCTTTAAACCGTTGGCTATTCTGCATACATAAAGAAAAAACAAAACATGGAACTTTGCTAAACACATCAACACAGCAACTAAACTGGTACACGTTGGGGGAAATTTTTAAAATATGGCACGCTGCTTGGATTGTAGCTGGGGTATACTAAGTACTGTTGTTTCATAAGTGAATGGAATAGCCATGCTAAGCAGTTACATTACAGTAGAAGGAAGTGAGCAATCCGTAATCACTTGATTTCTAGGCAGAAAAATGTTAAAATAAAGCACTTCTGGACCCAGCAATGATATTTCTGCCTTCACTTCACATAAAACTCGGACTGATGAAAAATTTTGAGAAAGCAATGAACAAGAAGCAGCGGTTTTTCGTTTTTTGAACAAATGTTCCCAAGAAAAATCGATGCCAAGATTTTAAAAAAGGCTTTTTTTGGTCCACAAATCAGACTCATCATAATGATAAAAAAACTTTGAAGACACTGAAGGGCTTAGAAAATTTCTTGGGAAAAAATTCAAGAATGTTTGCAAGAATTTCCTTGGCAACTATCGTGCACTAAACTACATTAAATTGTTTGACAACCTTCTTGAAGCCTACAAAATGATGAACTTCAACATGTCATTGAAAATTAATTTTCCTCACATTTTCCTCACATTTGGAATACTTCTCTACAAATCTTGGTCAAGCGTTATGAAGGCTACTGGAATAGATCAATGCTAACTGACTATTGCTGAACACTAATACGAGATGCACCAGACGTTGAGTACAAACAAAAATTAGCAGCAAAATACTTGCTGCGGGTAACATTTAAATGCCACATAATCAGCAAAAATGTCATCTTATGTTTTTCAAAATTTCTATGTATATTTCTGCTTAGCTCAAATTGGTTTATCATATATTTCTAAACTAATGAAGGTTCTTAAGCACTGTTGGGACCATAATCCGGTAGTGGAAAGAACATCATTTCACTAAAAAAAACAGCTACATTCACGTGCTCCCCACAAGATATCAGACAGAGGAGTGAAAAGAAATTTAGAACAGTTGTCCTAAAGCCAAGGACCACCTGTGGAGAGCTACAGAAAGACTGGGAAAAAGCAGGTAAAACAATAAGTTATGCACTCAACCTCCATTGCCTTTATGCACCACACAAGACTCCATTGCTGACCAAAAACCACGTTCAGGCGTGTTTAAAGTCTGCGAAACAACATTTAGACACACCTATGAAATACTGGGAGAATATAGTCAGATAAGACCAAAATTGAACTCTTTGGATGACATAATACAAAACATGATTCCAAAAGTCATCACCCATACATCATACCAAGATTGAAGTACGAGGTGGGAATATCATAGTGGGGGGTTTCAGTATATGGCACTGGCAAACTTCATATAATTGAAGGAAGAATGAATGGACAAATAGTCTTGATAAAAATCTGCTGTCGTCTACCAGGATGATGAAGATGCCACAAGGGTGGACATGTGGAGATTTCAGCAAGTCAATTATCTCAAACACACAGCCAAGAATACTCTCAACTGGTTTCAGAGAAATAAAGCTGCCAGAACGGCCCAGCCAATCATCTGACCTGAGTCCTGTAGAAAATCTATGGAAGGAACTTAAGTTAAAAATTCATAGAAGGAGACCACAGAAACTTCAGAATCTAAAGAGTGTCTATGTGGAAGAATGTGGCAAAATCCCATTCAAGCATTGTATGAAACTAGTTTCTCCATAAAAGAGGAGTCTTGTCATCACCAGCAAAGGTCCTTGTACCAAGTATTTAACACTTTGTATTAAGCATGTTCAATACTTTTTCCCTGTATTAGTTCTTTACCTGTGTGGGTTGGATGAGTTGTTTTTGAGATTTTATAAATATAAAAAGATATATAATATATATATATATATATATATAAATATATATAATATATTGTCACGGAGCGACCTTAGGTGGGTCGAAAGGTTCTGCCACTAGGGGCTAAAGTGCCACCGAGACCTGTCTCGGTGGGGGAAGCCAGGTTGGTCGTCAGCAAATTGGGTTGCTGGGCCCTTATACCTAGCACGCTAAAAGTCCCGCCATTAAGGGCTGGCCTTCCCGGAACAACTGCAGATGGGTGAGTGGTTGTTCCCACGTTCCAGGTCACTATGGTCCAGCCCAGGTATTGGGTATGTCTCGGGAGATCTATTAAAGATCTCATACTTCAGGTAATCAGGGGGTGTGGTCGGTTACATGGAGTAGGAAGCGACAGTAGAGCGGAGAAGGCTCTAATTCCCCAAGGCTGTGGAAGAGCCTGAGGCCAGTGGAGGCTGGCAGGAGACGCTGCCAGCAACGTGTTTTTTGTGATACTGGACAGTAGGTCCAGATCCCATTAGAGAGGGTTCTTAACAACGTATTAGTAAGTGGCCAGACGGCCGAGGTTTATTTTGTATGTTTTTTGTTGCCGGTTTGTAATATCTGTGCCTCAGTAAAGCTGGCTGAGGCCAAGTTTAAACTGAAATGCTGCAGTCGGAGTGCCATCCGTTTAACCAAAGCGGCGATCCGTGAGCTAAAGGACCCCCAGGACGGCCCAGGAGGGCATCCAGATGAGAGCAAGTCGTCACAATATATATATATATACTTATATATACATGATTTTTGTAAGTTTGCTCACTGAGAAAGAATGAACAGTCTATAATTTTAAGGGTAGGTTAATTTTAACATTGAGAGTTAGAATATCCAAAATAACAGGAAATCACATTGCATTTTGCTGAGAGAAATAAGTATTTAATCCCCTACCAACCATTAAGAGTACTGGCTCCTACGGACCAGTTAGACACTCCTAATCAACTCGTTACCTGCATTAAAGACAGTTGTTTTAAATAGTCACCTTTATAAAAGACTCCTGTCCACAGAATCAATTAATCAGTCAGACTCTAACCTCTACAACATAGGCAAGATCAAAGAGCTTTCTAAGGATGTCAGGGACAAGATCATAGACCTGCACAAAGCTGGAATGGGCTACAAAACCATAAGTAAGACGCTGGGTGAGAAGGAGACAACTGTTGCTACGATAGTAAGAAAATGGAAGAAATACAAAATGACTGTCAATTGACATTGATCTGAGGTACCATGCAAAATCTCACCTCATGGGGTATCCTTGATCATGAGTAAGGTGAGAGATCAGCCTAAAACTACACGGGGAGAACTTGTTAATAATCTCAGGGCAGCTGGGACCACAGTCTCCAAGAAAACCATTGGTAACACATTACGGCGTAATGGTTTAAAATCCTGCAGTTCCTGCACATGTGCAGGCCCCTCTGAAGTTTGCCAATGAACACCTGGATGATTCTGTGAGTGATTGGGAGAAGGAGAGGGTGCTGTGGTCAGATGACACAAAAATTTAGCTCTTTGGCATTAACTCAACTCGCCGTGTTTGGAGGAAGAGAAATGCTGCCTATGATCAAAAGAACACCATACCCACTGTCAAGCATGGAGGTGGAAACATGTTTTGGGGGTGTTTCTCTGCTAAGGGCCCAGGATTACTTCACCGCATCAATGGGAGAATGGATGGAGCCATGTACCGTAAAATCCTGAGTGACAACCTCCTTACCTCCGCCAGGAAATTAAAAATTGGGTTGTGGCTTTGTCTTCCAGCAAGATAATGACCCAATACATACAGCCAAGGCAACAGAGGAGAGGCTCAAAAAGAAGCACAATAAGATCATGGAGTGGTCTAGCCAGTCTCCAGACCTTAATCCCATAGAAATCTTATGGAGGGAGTTGAAGCTCCATGTTGCCAAGTGACAGCCTCAAAATTCTAATGATTTAGAGAAGATCTGCAAACAGGAGTGGATCAAAATTCCTCCTGACATGTACGCAAACCTCATCATCAACTACAAAAATCGCCTGACTGCTTTACTTGTCAATAAGGGTTTTTCCACCAGGTACTAAGTCTTGTTTGCCAGAGGGATCAAATACTTATTTCTCACTGCAAAATTGCAAATACATTTATATCATTTATACAATCTGATTTTCTGGATTTTATTTTGGATAGTCCATCTCTCAATGTTAAAATTAACCTACCTTTAAAATCACAGTGCTCGTCAGTGGGCAAAATTACACAATCAGCAAGGGATCAAATAATTATTTCCTTCACTATAAATATGTATACAGGAAGAAATAAACGACAGGGCTTGTGTCAGCCAAAAAAAACACACCAGCCATCACAGTCTCTGTTATAGGTCACAGTACTGTACTCCGTTTTCCCAGGGTTAGAAAACCACATGCACGTCTCAGTTTCCAGGGTTATCAAGGCCCAGCTCTGGCTCTCACACAACCACTCATTCCACTGAGTAGTTTGGTCAGATAGAGAACCACACCCCCTCTCACCTGAGCCTGCTGGCCTTATATAGGCCTCTTAAACCCTGGCCTGAAATGTGGGAGCAGTCATCCCACCCAACTCTTCTGACTGCTCCAGTAAAAACCTGGATAATGGCATTGCTGCCATATTACTAATATAAAGGTGCCAGTGGCCTACTGCCGCTGACACCAGAAAAATGGGTTTCCTTTCACCGACCTCAGGCAGATCGGTGATACATAATGTCCATCCACAACAGTTCCTTGTGCCTTCCTACATACCCCCCCCCCCCCTCTGCCCAACGCCATGGTACTGGACACCTTCAGCAAGCATACTATGTACCCTAGATAGGGCATCTGCATTACCCTGTAGCTTGCCCGGCCTGTGCTCCACCGATAAATTACAATGTTGCAGGGCCAGGAAGCATTGGATGACTCTGGCATTATTGTCCTTTTTTTCCCTTAACCACTTCAAGCGGGCATGATCAGTCACCAGCCTAAATCTGCGACCCAGGAGGTAGTACCAGAGAGAATTGAGTGCCCATTTAATGGCTAAGCATTCCCTCTCAATTATGGTGTAATTCCGCTCTGCAGGGGACAGCTTCCTGCTCAGAAAACTCACAGATGTTCCTCCCCCTTTATAACCTGGGACATTACTGCTCTCACGCCGACCTCTGAGGTATCTGTTTGCATCACAAATTCTCGTGAGAAACCCGGGGCCACTAATACTGACTGTTTTCTAAGTTTTAGAAGACCTCCTCAGCCTCTGAGGACCATTTGATCATGGCGGACTTGGCTCCCTTTGTTAGGTCCATCAGGGGTAGTGCCATCTCAGTGAACTTGGAGATAAACCGCCTATAATATCCCACGATTCCCAGAAACGCTCTTACTTGTTTTTTGGTAAGCGGCGAGGCCAGTTTTGAATGGCTTCTATCTTGGTTGCCTGGGGTTTTATCTCCCTTCTTCCCATGATATACCCCAAGTACCAGGCCTCTTCCATCCCTATGGCACACTTACTGAGATTTATGTTAAAACCACTTTTCCTTTGCGCATCTAGGACAACCTGGATTTTCTCAAGGTGACTCTCAAAATCTCGGCTGAAGATCACTATATCATCGAGGTAAGCCGACGCATATACCCTGTGGGGACCTATGATCCTGTCCATTGCAATCTGGAAGGTGGCAGGGGCCCCTTGCAAACCAAACGGCATACTTATGTACTGGAAGGACCCGTCTGGTGTGGAAAATGCCATCTTCTCCCTGGCTTCCTTGGCTAAGGAGATCTGCCAATACCCCTTGGAAAGGTCTAGGGTAGTTATATACCGTGCTGGCCCTAGCTTCTCAATAAGCTCATCCACCCAGGGCATGGGGTATGCATCCACCTTTGACACCCCATTTAGCTTGCGGTAATCATTGCAGAAGCACCACTCACTGTTGGGCTTTGGGACTAACACAATGGGGCTGGACCATCCGCTTTTAGATTCTTCTATCACCCCTAATTTTAACATCCTTTGCACCTCTTTTGCCTTGATTTTCCAACAGGCCTCAGGAATCCTATAGGGTTTTAGACTTACTCTCACATGAGGCTCAGTAACAATCTCATGTTCCACAACATGTGTTAGCCCTGATGCCTCTGTGAAGTCCCTATTCTGTTGCAACAATTGTCTGCACTGATGGGTTTGAGAGGGAGACAGGGTCTCGGCGATCTTTACATCCTCTGTGTGGGTCTCTGGTTGGGACAACAGGCAAGCGGCCTCCGGGAGGTTCTTATCTTTCCATGGCTTGAGCAAGTTAACATGATAAACTCTTGATAGGGCTTCCTTTTACCTGGCTGATGGACCCGATAGTTGACTTCACCCACCTTCTCAACTATCTCGTAGGGTCCTTGCCATTTTGCCAGGAACTTGGTCTCCACCATAGGTACTAACACCAGGACCAGGACGCCGCCCTACGGAGCAGTCCATGGGTTCCAAGCTGAGAGGGCATTGGGCCGCCATATGCCCCGCAGCGTTGCATTTCCAGCAGACGATCTCCCTGACAGGAGGTCTGGATGTCGGCTCTTGGCCATGCAACAGACTTCTCTGTGGGTTGTAGGACCCCTTCTTTGGCTTTCAGAGTCACTCTGGGTATGCCAATATGGAGGGGAAAAGGGTCCTGGACCAGTTCTCCATGGCCTGATATCTTTCCCCCAAGCCTACCAAGTTATCCACCATCTGGGGGTTTCCCTGCGCTACCCAGCACTGCACTGGCTTGGGAAGAGCGTACATGACGCGGTTCATCATGACCCACTCCACCATCTGAGCTGGGGAACAGACATCCGGCTGCAGAAATTTCTGGACAAGGTGTAAGAGGTGAAACATTTGGGACCTCATGTATCCCCATTGATGCACACTCTGAGCTTGGACTGTGACCGTTAAGCCCAGGCAAGATCTCCAATTTCAGTTCAGGGTATTCCCTGGCATCCTGCAGGGACAAGTCATAATAAGACTTTTGAAACTCGACTGTGAGAAACGGGGCAAGGACCTCTGTCCACTGCGGAGCCGAATGTCTCTCCCATTCGGCAACCCGCTCAAAGACGGTAAGGAAGGCTTCCATGTTGTCCTCTGGGGTCATCCTCTGCAGGGCGTCTCGTACTCTTTTCTGTGCCTGCTGTCTGTCCTCCTGGCGGGGTATAGCTGGGGTCTCCTTCACCCGGATAGCTTCCTCCATGATAGTCATCTGCCTCATGAGTAGCTGGTTGGTCTCCTGCTGCGGTCATACAGACTCAGCATGGGATTGTTGCTGTTGAGTACTGACCTGCACCAGGTGCTTTAGCACCTCCTCCATTACACCAGTCTGGTCTTTTAGAGTGGCAGCTGCCTACATCCAGGACATGCAGTCTCTTATTACAGGATGTTGCCCGCATCCGAGACACCAATTGTAGGGATTAGCCCAAACGATAGCAGTCTTTGACTTGAATCACTGCAAGCTTTATGCACAAACAAGCAGGAACAAATAAACGATAGGGCTTGCTTCAGCCAAAAAACACAACAGCCATCACAGTCTCTGTTATAGGTCACAGTACCGTACACTGTTTTCCCAGTGTTAGAAAACCACATGCAGGTCTCAGTTTCCAGGGTAATCAAGGCCCAGCTCTGGCTCTCACACAACTGCTCACTCCACTGAGCAGTTTGGTCAGATAGGAAACTACACCCCCTCTTACCTGAACCTGATGGCCTTATATAGGCCTGGTGAGCCCTGGCCTGGAATGTGGGAGCAGTAATCCCACCCAAGTCTTCTGACTGATCCAGTAAAAACCCAACCCGGATAACAGCATTGCTGCCATACTACTAATATAAACGTGTCAGTGGCCTACTGCCGCTGACACCAGAATAAATGGGTTTTACTTCACCGACCTCAGGCCTACATATATATATATATATGTAAGTGTATGTATATATATATATATATATATATATATATATATATATATATATATATATATATATATATATTGTAGGACGGCACAAGGGACTGTTGTGGACGGACGTTATGTGTCACCGATCTGCCTGAGGTCAGTGACATCCCACTCTTCTTGAAGGGCACCCCTCAGGTCATTGAGGTTCTGGGGTACAGAATTACGAGCTTCTACATGGCAACTCAGCTGATCCCACAGTTTTCTAGGGGGTTCAGGTTCGGAGAAGGTGTAGACCACTCAATTTAAGGACCCCACTCTAAAACAGCCATTCCCTAATGTTGGGACCTCGATAAGCTGGCGAATTCTTGTCCAATAAGGTGAAATTAGCCCTGTGTTGTTCATGCAGAGGCATAATTACTTTATTAATGATGTTGTTCAAGTAGTAGAGACTTTTTCACTGTACAATTTACAAAGTGTAAGTAATTTCTGTATTGACTAGACACGCCTGCCCACAATGTAACGCCAACACCACCAACAACGGCTCGTCTGGTGATAACAGTGGCTGATGCATAGTGCTCTCCTTGACGTCTCCAGCATTGTTGGCAGCCTTCATTTTTGCTAAGAGTGAATCGACTTTCATCACTGATAAGCACTGAGGGCCACTTTTTCCTCTTCCAGCGTAGATGCTCCCTGCCCCATGAAAGACAATGATGTCTGTGTTTTGTGGTGTTGTCAAGTAACCTTGCCGGTCATTTAGCATACAGAACATGCTGATGTAAACGGTTATGAATGGTCTGACGTGAAACTTGGGTGCCTGTCACCTCCTTTAAACAAGCCTGGAGTTGTGTGGCATACATCATCCCATTCCACAAGGCATTGCTTACAATGAAGCAGTCATCATTGTGTGATGTAGCCAAAGGATGTCCACATTTTTGCCTTTCTGTGACTCTTCCAGTCTCTCTGTATCTCTATTGCAACTTGCTGATGACACTCTGTGACACTAAGCTTAGTAGCCACTTCTATCTGAAAGCATTCTGCTTGAAGTCTCTCAATTTTCAGAAGTGGAACACCTGTTGGAAATTTTGCCATTAAGTTCCGTGTTAGAGTTCAGCAAGTTGTACAAAAAGTACTGAAACATCAAATAGTTGGATGTGTGCATTCTAAAATTAAGAGGTCTCATATAGCGTATTAAGAAAAATTTCAAGAAATTTTATGATCATCCTGAAAATTCAACCAAAAGCCAAATATCCCTAGCTAAGTGATCCTCCTGAGCCATTCTCATACAGTGATTGCATGTGGATGAGGTAAGCAGGAAACTCACTGTCTCTTAAAGGGAATGTATCATCAGAAAATTACCTATTGTTTAACTCATGCTTTATGTTAAACAAAATTTTTGTTTTAATTTTCCATATGACTTTCAATATTTATTTTTAATTCTTAAGTCCTGCAGTTTTCACAATGGCCACTAGGCCTAATAGTAATCCGTAGAGAGAGATTTTCAATAGTCTGCTCATTATCAGTAGAGAATAGAGGATTTTTTACATCCAATAGAGAGCGCTTGAGCTTCTCACCCCTTTTCCATAATGCCTTGTGATATGCAGATGATTCGTGGAGTGCAAATGCAATTTCAAATCTCCACAAGCCTATATGGTGCTCTCCCCCAGGAGAGATTTTCCCTTTCTGAACCACTCATTGCCTCCCACCCAGCCAGCCAGTATCGCTCTGCTCTGCACTGATGAGGGGCAAAACCCCGCAACGATTTATGCAATAAATATGGTGTTTTTCCTCCTCACCGCCCTTCGATTCCCCCCAATCGACCTGCAAACCCCGGTACTAACCTTCCCGAGGCAGAGGGGCCCCCCTTTTTTCCGTTCCCAGAGAAAAGCCATGTCCGCCTATTTTAAAAAGAAATCTCCGCAAGGCTTTTTTCCCAAAGTGTTTCGCCTCGGGAGCCGATTTTTCTTCGGAAAAAAAGATGGTCCCCTCCGGCCCTGTATCATTATCGCGGCCTAACAAATATCCGTAAAGAATCATACCCGCTGCCTCTGATCTCGGATTTAAATTTGACCCCTACGGGGCCCAAAGATTTTTTTCTAAATACCTTCGGGGTGTTTTCAATCGATCCGCATCCGAAAAGTGACGAGGGGAAAACACCTTTAACCCCCGTGGGCCACTTTGAATATCTCCATGCCATTTGGGCTCTGCAACGCTCCCGGGTGTCTTCCAAAATTCGTTAATGAGATCTTTCGGGTCTTCTATATGTCTCGTATAGTCATCTTGACGAATTCTATATATTCTCCAGACCTAGAGACTCACCGTCACCATGTCCGCCAGGTGCTCAGACGTCTCCGAAACCACCAACTTTATGCAAAGTTGGAGAAGTGCCTGTTCGAGCGCACCTCCCTGCCCTTCTTAGGGTACATCGTGTCGGACCAAGGTCTGAAGACGGACCCCGCCAAGCTCTCTGCAGTCCTGCTGTGGCCCCGGCCGGTTGGTCTTCGGGCCATCCAGCCTTTTGTAGGCTTTCCCAACTATTACAGGCAATTTATTCCACAGTTCTCCTCTCTGGTGGCTCCGATGGTGGCCCTCACCAAGAAGGATGCCGACCCCAAGTCATGGCCTCCCGAGGCCCAAGAGGCGTTCAAACGTCTGAAAACTGCATTTGCCTCTGCTCCTGTTCTCTCTCGTCCGGACCCTCAGCGCCCGTTTGTCTTAGAGGTCGACGCCTTCTCAGTTGGTGCCGGTGCCGTTCTTCTTCAGAAACCCTCCTCGGGGAAATTGCGGACGTGTGGATTCTTCTCCAAGACCTTCATTCCTGCCGAACGCAATTACACTATTGGTGATCGGGAACTTCTTGCTATAAAGTTGGCCCTAGAAGAATGGCGTCACTTGCTGGAGGGGGCTCATCATCCATAGAGTCCACACTAAACCATAAGAATCTTTTATATCTACAATCTGCTCAGCGATTGAATCCATGTCAAGCCAGATGGTCGCTTTTCTTCGCCCGTTTTGATTTCCTCCTACACTTCCGTCGGGCTGAAAAAAACGTCAGGGCAGACGCTCTCTCTAGATCCTCCGACACGGTGGGCTTGGAGCCACCCCTGCAGCACATCATTCCTCCGGAACGGCTTCTTTCGGCAGCTCCTGTAGACCTTCAACAGTTACCTCCTGGGAAGACCTATGTCCGTCCTGCTTTGCGGCCTCGAATCCTTAAATGGGGACATTTTCTCAAACAGCTGGCCATCCTGGGATTCGCAAATCGGTACAACTCATCTCGAGATACTATTGGTGGCCCACTCTCACTCAGGATGTTAGAGACTTTGTCTAGCCTGTACCTCCTGTGCTCGGAACAAAGTTCCTCGCCTCAGACCCGCCTGGTCTGCTCCAGCCTCTCCTGGTGCCAGAGAAACCTTGGTCCCATGTTGCTATGGATTTTGTCCCTGACCTACCGGCCCCATCCGGACCCACGGTCATTTGGGAGGCGGTTGACAGATTTTCTAAAATGGCTCAATTTGTGCCCCTGACCGGGTTACCCTCGGCACCCCAGCTAGCCCAGCTCTTTTTCCACCACATCTTTCGCTTACACGGGCTCCCTTTGCACATCATCTCTGATAGGGGAGTCCAGTTTGTATCTAAATTCTGGCGGGCTCTCTGTGGCCGGTTACGGGTTCAGCTGGACTTTTCTTCTGCATACCACCCTCAGACCAACGGCAGGTGGAGAGGGGTCAACCAAATCTTAGGCACCTATCTCGGCATTTTGTGTCCCGGCCCGTCGGGATAACTGGTCTGACCTTCTCCCCTGGGCGAAATTTTCATATAATTCCCTAGACTCAGAGTCCTCTGGAGCCGCTCCCTTTTTTATTGTTTTTGGGTACATCCCCGCCCGCCTTTTCCCCCTAGCCGTTTTCGTGTCACGTTCCTGCCGTGGATGGGCCCAAGTTACGGAACATCCAAGTCAATCTGGCAGGTCACTCGCCAGGGCTCTTCTTCGGGCTTCCCACTCGACTAAAAGTTCAGGCCGATAGTATCGGAGGACCTCCCCTGTATTTAAGCCAGGTGATAGGGTTTGGCTATTGGCCAATTACAATCCGTTTCAAGGTACCCAGCTACAAGTTGGGCCCTAAGTAAATTTTGGGCCCTTTTGTGGTACTTTCGTCAGCTTAACCCGGTCTCCTACCAGCCCGCTTGCCTCCAACTCCCCGGGTCCCGAACGCCTTCCATTCTCGCCCCCTCAAAGCCTGTGGTGCTGAATCGCTTCTCCCCTGGATCTGTCTCGCCTCCTCCTGTGGCCAACTCTGATAACATCTTTGAGGTCAAGGCGGTACTGGCGCAGAAGACAGTGAGGGGGAAGCGGTTCTTTCTCATCGACTGGAAGGGGTTCGGGCCAGAGGAGCGTTCGTGGGAACCTGAAGGCAACCTGTCACCTGATCTCCTTGCTGGGTTCAAAAAAAAGAGGGGAGACCTAAGGGGGGGGGGGGGGGTACTGTCATGGCGGCCGGGGGCGCCGCTGCCCCTGCGGCCGTTCCCCTGCCTGCTGAGGGCTCGGCGCGGGCATCGCGGGCACCCGCGACCGTCCCCGTCCCAACGCCGGCTCTCTTACCTGGCCGCGCTCCGGTGCACGCCGCTCCTCTCCGTCCCGGCCGTCGTGCGCATGCGCGCCCCCTAGCGCGCGCGCATGACAGCTGGTCTAGATTTAAAGGGCCAGTGTCCTGGTAATTGGCTTAGTGCCGGGCACTGGTCCTATATAAGGGTTACGCCCCCAGCACTCTGTGCCAGATCGTGGGTGTGCGTTAGTGAGCTTAGTGTGTCTTTAGTGTCCGTATTGATTACCAGTGTACCAGTCCGCTTGCTACGTTTCCTGACCTTGCCTGCTTGCCGCCTGCCCTGACCGTCAGCCTGTTTCTGACCACGAACCTCTGCCGCCTGCCCTGACCTTCTGCCTGTCCCGACTACGCCTTTGGATTACGATTTGTACCACGCAATACCCCGGCCGCCACCGCAGGCAAGTCACGTCAGGGGTAACGACCTGGTATCCTCACGCCGCAGCAAGTCCATCCCGCTTTGCGGCAGGCTCTGGTGAAAACTGGGGGCTACTTAGATTCTGTTCCCTGCCGTGGCTGAACTATCATCGCTTGCAGTGGTCCAGTGAATCCACCGAACCCTTACACCTGCTATCCGGAAAAGCCCTGGCTTGGGCGACACCCCTTTGGGACCAGAACGACCCTGTGACAGCGGACCTACAGGCCTTCCTCTCTAAATTCCGCAGCGTTTTTGAGGAGCCAGCGCGTGCGTCTTCTGCCGAGACGCCGCTCCTGAATCTTCGTCAGGGGGACTTCCCTGTAGGTGACTATGTGGTCCAGTTTCGCACCCTAGCGTCTGAGCTGTCCTGGAACGACGCTGCCCTCTGAGCCACATTCAAGAAAGGTCTGTCCTGCAGTGTGAAGGACGCACTTACGGCCAGAGATCTTCCGTCTTCCCTGGGCGAACTTATTCACCTGGCCACTCGCATAGATGTGCGTTTCACGGAGAGACGAGAGGAGCTTCGCCAGGAACATGACTCGGCAAGACCTCGGTGACTACTTCATCTGGCCCCTGTGTTCCAGAGATCTACGCTGCCACTGCCGCAGGTCTCAAATGAGGACCCCATGCAGGGGGACCGGGCCCACTTGTCGGATGAAGAGCTGTCCCGCTGCCGGGTAGAGACTCTTTGCGTTTACTGCACCAGTCCGGAACATTTCCGCAGAGGCTGTCCCAGCGCTCGGGAAACGCTCACACCTAGGCGCTCTAGGAGAGGCGTCCCTAGGTGCTAATTCTCCCTCTCCACGATTGATGTTGCAAGTGGAGGTAACGACGGATGCAGGTCTATCACTCTGGGTCCCTGCCTTCCTGGACTCTGGCTCTGCCGGTAACTTCATTCATGCTTCCTTGGTGTCCCGTTACCGCCTGCCAGTGATCCGTCTGGAGAACCCCAGCTTATCTCTTCAGTCAGTGGGGAACTTCTGAGCGACTCCATTCAATTCATAACCCGGCTAGTGTCCCTCCGTGTAGGGGTCTTACACAAGGAGCAAATCTCCTTTCACGTTCTGCCTCGTGCTTCCTCGGCGATCCTGTTGGGGGCTACCCTGGCTACAATGTCACGCCCCTACGCTTGATTGGAAGTGAGGCGATGTCCTGCGTTGGGGATCGGAGTGCCAGGATCTCTGTTTGGTGGCACAACCCCTGGAGCCCACCTCTTCTCCACAGTCATCCTTTAAGTCTCTGCCAGGTCTGCCAGTGGAGTACCAGGACTTTGGGGACGTATTCTCGGAGAAACAGGCTGAGACGCTGCCGTCCCATCTACCATATGACTGCCCGATTGACCTCCTCCCTGGTACCAGCCCTCCGCGGGGAAGGGTCTACCCGCTGTCCGTACCTGAGACTCAGGCCATGTCGGCCTATATTCAGGAGAACTTACAGAAAGGTTTTATTCGTCAATCCTCCTCTCCAGCTGGTGCCGGGTTCTTCTTTGTACAGAGAAAAGATGGCTCACTTCGTCCGTGTATAGATTACAGAGGGCTAAACAAAATCACGGTGAAGAATAGCTATCCCCTACCACTGATCTCCGAGCTCTTCGATCGACTCCGGGGAGCGAAGGTGTTTTCTAAATTGGACCTACGGGGGGCCTACAACCTCATCGGAATTCAAGAGGGGGACGAGTGAAAAACAGCATTTAATACTCGTGACTGGCATTTCGAATATCTCGTGATGCCCTTTGGGCTATGCAACGCTCCAGCTGTATTTCAGAAATTCGTTAATGACGTCTTCAGTGATCTGCTTTATACCTGCATCATAGTGTATCTGGACGATATCCTAAGTGTATCTGGATGATATCCTAATTTTTTCTCCAGACATTCAGTCTCATCGGGTACAGGTGTGCCAGGTTCTGCGACGTTTGCGGAACCACCGGCTGTATGCCAAGCTGGAGAAGTGTCGGTTCCACCAGGCCAGCCTTCCGTTCCTTGGGTACATAGTCTCCGATCGGGGTCTACAGAATAGACCTAGCTACACTCTCTGCGATCCAGCAGTGGCCACGACCTGTCGGCCTTCGGGTGATACAACGCTTCCTGGGGTTCGCCAATTACTACCGGCAGTTCATTCCCCATTTCTCCACACTGGGGGCTCCATCGTGGATCTCACGAGGAAAACGCAAATCTGAGATTTTTGGGCCCCCGGGAGCCGAGGAAGCATCTCTGAACTGAAATCCCGCTTTTTCCCCCGCACCTATCTTGTCCGTCCTAATCCGGAGAGACCCTTCTCCTGAAGGTGGATGCCCTCGTCCGTGTAGCGGGGGTGATCCTTACTCAGAAGGGCCCCAAAGGCAAGACGCTCACATGTGGTTTCTTTTCGAAGACCTTCTCACCGGCGGAAGGTAATTATGCCATCGGAGATCGGGAACTGTTGGCCATCAAATTGGCTCTGGAGGAATGGCAACATCTACTGGAGGGAGCTCAACACCCATTTGACATCTTCACGGACCACAAGAACCTCCAGTACCTCCACACGGCCCAATGTTTAAATCCTCGCAAGGCCAAGTGGTCCCTCTTTTTCTCCCATTTTGACTTCAAGATCCACTTCCCCTCCAGCCGAGAAAAATGTCAAGGCGGACGCCCTCTTTCCCCTGCTTCTGACGTTGCCAGAGAAGAACCTGTATTTTCAGCACATCATTGCCCCTGAACGGCTGGTCCACGTGGCTCCTGCAGATCTTCGTATGGTCCCCCACCGGGGAAACCAACATACGTCCAGCACTCAGGGGGAAAAATTCCCGGAATGGGGGGATAGTTCTCTTCAGGCCGGTCACCCCGGGATACGGAAGTCCTACGCTCTTATCTCATGGCCCTACTGGTGGCCAACTCTGCTCCAGGACGTCAAGGATTTCGTTCTCTCCTGTGCCACGTGTGCCCGGAACAAGGTCCCACGCCATGGGCCCGTGGGTCTCTTAGTCCCTCTACCTGTCCCGGAGTCCCCATGGACACATATTGGCATGGATTTCATCACGGACCTTCCTTCTTCTTCAGGGAATTCTGTCATCTGGGTGGTCACGGACCGATTCTCGGAAAATGTCCCACTTCTTGCCCCTTCCTGGTCTTCCTTCGGCTCCTAAATTGGCAGGTCATTTCTTCCATCACATTTTTCGTCTGCATGGGTTACCCTTGCACATAATCTCCGATCGGGGCGTCCAATTTGTCTCCAGATTTTGGACTTCTCTTCTGCCTATCATCCCCAGTCGAATGGACAAGTGGAGAGAGTAAATCAGATCTTGGGGGAATACCTGCGTTTCATTTTGTATCCGGTCGACAGGACAATTGGTCCGAGCTGCTTCCATGGGCCGAGTTCTCCTACAACCATCGGGTCTCTGATGCTACGGGTGTTTCTCCATTCTTTGTGGTCTATGGTCGTCACCCATGCCCTCCCCTCCCCTTGGCTTTGGCTTCCGAGGTTCCCGCTGTGGACAACCAAGTTCGGGATATCAAGGCTGTTTGGCGGGAGACCCAACATGCCTTACTCCAGGCTTCGGCCCGCATGAAGACCCAGGCTGACAAGAGAAGGAGACCTTCTCCTACGATCCTCCCAGGAGACAAGGTGTGGCTTTCTTCAAGATACGTATGCCTCAAGATCCCCAAACTTTAAATTGGCCCGTGGTTTCTGGGGGCCCTTCAGAGTATTTCGGGAGCTGAACCCGTTGTCCTACAAGCTCTGCCCACCCCCTCTCTCCGGATTCCAACGCCTTCCACCTCTCCCTCCTAAAGCCCCTGGGCTTGAATCGGTTCTCTCAGAGGAGTGCGTCTCCATCTCCGGTGGTAGAGTCTTCTGATGTGTTTGAAGTAAAGGACATTTAAGGGGGAAAGGGTACAGTAGCGGGTCGCACCGCGCTCTGGCCCGTGGGCGCACCTGTGCCCTCTCCCCGGGGTGCCTGTCGGGGACGGGTAGCGCCGCTGGCCGCGGGACGAGCTGCGGGCAAACTCACCCTCTGTATTCACCACACCACGTTCCTGTTCAGTCCTCTAACGGCCGAGGCGCGCCCACGCTCTTGTAGATTTAAAGGGCCAGCGCCGGTAATTGGCTAATTGCCGGGCGCTGCCCCTATATATTGGTTTGGCCCACGGTGCTTCCCTGCTGGATCTATGTTGCCTCGTGCCCTAGAAAAAGCATTCTTTAAGTGTGTTCTTGCCTTGCCGTGTACCCGACCTCTTGCTACGTTTCTCTACTCCGAAGCTCTGCCGCCTGCCCTGACTTTCTTGCCTGCCCATGACTACGGTTCTCGTCTCACGATCCTGTACCTCGCTGCACCTCGGCCGCCACCGCAAATCCGCCGTGTCAGGGGTAGCGACCTGGTAGACTCCCGCCGCAGTAAGTCCATCCCGCTTTGCGGGATGGACTTGCTGCGGGCTCTGGTGAAAACCGAGACCTACTTAGACTCCGCTCCCTGGAGCGGTTGTTGCCATCGCTTGCGGTGGTCCAGTGGATCCACTACCCAGCCGTTACATTAATAAGTTTTTTTTAAAAAATTGGCGACTGATTCCCTTTAAGGAGTTCTGATTTTCTCTGCTTTTTACTCAGAAATCCTGTGTGGAGCCTGTAAAAAGACGGAGCTCTGATAGGCTTGGTGACCATGGCATTTTTTTTATGCACAGTCACATATGCACATCAAAACATGTCAGAATTTTTCTATATGGGGCACATGGTGCATTTTTATGCATTATTTGATGTACCTGATGTAAAAAAACAAAATAACACGTGCATGTCAAGAAAATCTGCATGAAGAAATAACTGGAATACACAGCAGAATTCCAAGATTCTTCCTCACATTTGTGACGTGCATTACTTGCATATGCTTCTGGAGGAAATGCATCCAAGCCATATGTGAACCAAGACATATACTGTAATACACCTGTAATTAGGTACTTCACCTGTATGTCTAGCACATGACCAGGAAAGATTTAAAGGTTCTGAAAATTAAGGGATTGATACAGAAAGTAGAAACTAAATAAATTTTCCTTATACAAGAGGTAACATACAGTGTTAGACCGATTCATTTAACCAATAATATTTGAGTTTTATATTTCATAGTAACCTTTGGAGAGAATTTTGTATTTCAGTCAAAATCATTGTTTAAAGTCTTGTTTTTGTACAAAAGGCTGTATATTTAATGGGAACATTTAAAAAGTACCTACCACCTTCAGACAAACCTCATGAAGTAACAGAAGACTAAATACAAACACTTTCTCAAATAAGCTTCATTAGGAAAACCAAAGCATTTCACCTGTATTTCAGTTTTTAAAAAAGCGCTGGCCCTTTAAGACAGCTCTGAAGTTGGGCCAAGTCGGCACATGACAGCTTGATGGATTGCTATGATGACAGTTGGAAGTTCCTGAGCTGGGAGAGTCCACAGTGCAGGGGGGAGCCTGTAAATCTACATTACGTGCACAGCAGAAACAGTGTAATACAGATACCTGTGTACTATGGAAGAGGAGGCTGAAGCAACAGGTAAACTCTGTCACACTGTTTCCTTAGGTTCTGTCTACACTGCACAGAAAAAAACGTAAATTTTTTCAGTGTTTTTCATTTTCTAAAAACACTGAAAAAACGACTGAAAACATCTCCCATAGACTTCTATTGTAAAACCTCCTGATGTCTACACTGTGCTTCTTTTTTCTGCTTGTTTTTTTACTGGTCGTCTTTTGTAACATGCTGTAAAAAACGCCAGAGCCGGGGGGAAAATTTACTACAGGAGTCTATGGAAAGCGTAGGACGTTTTTTTTCCGCAATTTTTCAATGAAAACCCACCCAGGAGATTAGTCCCTCCTATAGTGGGTGTTACAGTTTATACTTTTTTTCAATTCTGCATACAAGTGTTTGATATGTTCTCGTTCTTACCGTTTGTAAGAAAATTATCATGTTTTTGTCGCTAACTTTTTTTGCGCAGTTCAAGATTTTTGCTCTAATGATGCTAAATATACGTTTTTTTTAAGGATTTTGGCGCTATAATCCTTTTCATGGAAGATTTTGTTGCTTGGAAGTTCTCGCTTGTGAGGCTAAAAATAAGCTTTTTTATGGATTTTGGTGCTAATATTTTTTTTTACTGATTTTGCCACTATTAAAGTTATCTCCTTTTTGTTGATAAAAATACTTTTTTCTGCATTTTTGGCTCTATTAAAGTTCTCGCTTTTGTTGCTAAAAACACGTTTTTTGGCGTTAAAATACTTTTTTAACACTAAAACACTCTTTTTACGGATTTTGGCCCTATTAAAGTTATCTTGCTTTTGTCGCTAAAAATCATTTTTTTTACGGATTTTGGCACTAAAATACTTTTTTACAGATTGACGCTAAGAAATTTATCTTGCTTTTTTTACGGATTTTATCACCAAAATCCGCAAACATAAAGTTCACACTTTTGTCGCTAAAAATAAATTTTTTGACGCTAAAATCTTTTTTTTTTTTTTTTACGGATTTTAATACAAAAATATGTTTTTTTATGGATTTTGCCGCTATTAAAGTTATCTCGCTTTTGTTTCCAAAAATCCTTTTTTCTTACAGATTTAGGAGATAAATTTAAATCCGTAAAAAGCCAGATTTTTAGCAGCAAAAGCAAGATAACAGTAGCGCCAAAATCCATAAAAACATGGACTTTAGTGCCAAAATCCATTAAAAAAAATTATTTTTAGTGACAAAAGTGAGGTAACTTTATTAGCGGCAAAATCCGTAAAAACCCGTATTTTTAGAGACAAAAGCGATGTAACTTTATTAGTGGCAAAATCCGTAAAAAAACGTATTTTTTGTGACAAAAGTGAGGTAACTTTATTAGCGGCAAAATCCGTAAAAACCTGTATTTTTAGAGACAAAAGCGAGAACTCTATAAGCGCCAACATCAGCAAAAAAAAGTATTGTAGTGCCGAAATCTGTAAGAAAACAGATTTTAAGTGGAAAAAGCGACATAACTTTATTAGTGCCAAAATCCGTAAAAATAAGGATTTTAGCGCCAAAATCCATAAAAAAAAGTACTTTTGGCTACAAAAGCAAGATAATTTTACTAGTGCCAAAATCCCTCAAGCGACTACAAGATTCCATATAAATGCAATAATGTGCTTTCCATCCCCTTTTGTAGGGTGGAGTTACATCCAAAGGCTTAATTTATGCATACATTGAAAACCAGACTTGAAGACAAGCAAAAAAACGTGGGTAAAAACCACGCCAAACAATGCAAATTACAAGAATAAACTGCCGTTTTTTCAGCTGCTTTTGACAGGCAGTGGACAGAAAACTCAGTTTTTAGTATTTGGCTTTCAGGTCATTTTTTGTCTACTGCAGTGTAGACATAGCCTAAGGGTGCTGTGCCTGCTCTACTGTATGAAGTGAGACTCAGATTACCCTATACAAGCAGCTGTGCCCTCCACTCCCCCTGCACAGTTGGTATCTCCCAACAGATTGATAAGGATCTCCTGAGTTACAAAGTGAAAGTAATACCTGTTTTCCTGTAAAACTGAGGGAAATTATCTGGATTGCTAATGACATGTATTTGAGAAAAGTCTTATAATTTAATCTATCAATTTTTGTGTGTTTGTATGGAGGTGATAGGTACTCTTTAATTTACAGTAGAGCATACTGAGAAAATAATAGGATTCCACAGCTTTTAGCTACGGCCACGAAGAACAGAGATGTTTTATATTATGACCTGTAATGGACGAGTGGGAAAAGCGGGTAGTGGACCCACTGGACCACTGATGGGCTTGCTCCAAGGGGGTGTGACTAACTGGCCATCGGGTTTATTCTCAGAGCCTTTGATGGTAAGGTTGGCTTACTCCAATGGCTGCCAGGTGCGACCTCAGAGCAATCCCCGACAGTGGCAGCTGACCAGAAAGGTCAGAAGTGCCAAGGCTAAGCACCAACAGATATAGGGACAAGATAAAGCAGACTAGGTATAGAAACGTGCATGTACAGAATATAACAGACAAAGGACAGAACTAAACCAACAGAACGCCTGACAGAGGCCAAAGGGGAAGCCTGATGGAGGTCAAGGTGCAAAACATAAACAGAAACTAAGACAGGACACAACACCAACAAGATGACAGGAAACAAAGCAGAGACACAAGCTAGGACACCTACCAGGAACTAGGGCACGAACTGATAAGGCAACAATAGAAACGGCAGACACATGGCAAGAACTCAGACTTAAGAGCATGGCAAGAAAACTCACAGACAAATTAGACAGACACATGACAGCAGACCAACAAATAACATGAAAGATGCCACAAGGACAGCAACAACCGACAGGACAAAAACACTAAACAGGCCAGGAGTGTGGGGAGGAGCAGGCTTATAATCATCCAGGTGGAAGGAGATTGTCAGAGGAAGCCCAACCCCACTGCACACTGTGGGAATAAAGGAGTGTAGGATGTGGCCGCATCATCTATAGAGGAAGAGGGAAGTAGGGCAGCAGCCATAAGACAGTGAAGCAGCAAGCTCAGCATAGGGAAAAGCCACAAGCGTGACATGACCAGATATAATAAAATGTTAAAATTGGTCCTCGTTCTCTGTTTATAAGGGTCCGTGCATCATGGGAGCCCAAATGACATTTACAAACTCACTCTAACTCACTCTAACTGTTAGGTTAAGAGAATGTCATTAGATTGCAGAAGAACTACATACAGACTCCAATAAGTTTTTTTTTTATATTTAACTTAGGTGTGTGAATGATAAAAAAGTGACATAAAACTTAAAATCTTTGAACTATGAAATGCTATTGTAAGACAGTTTTCTTTTAAAAGGGCATTCTGGGACCTAAGAATGTTCATTGGTTCGTTGGGGCAGGATTAAAAATAGAAGACTCCCGGATGCTCCCATTAACTCCCGGCTGCTGGTCCATTCATCCAGGATGTAAACAGTGAATGTTCATCTTTCATATGACAGGTGCAGCCAATCACATCACCTGCACGTGACCTTTGTGGTCTGTAATTGGCTGCAGCTGTCATGTGAATGAAGACCGTTCAGTGCTACAGCAAGGAAGAATGGACGGGAGTGCCCAGGAGGTAAGTATGAGTTTCATCCTCAATTTTTAATCATGCCCGATAAACAAGTGAGCATTCTTAGATCCTGGAACACCCCTTTAAATATTCTCTATTTCTATCAAATTCTAAGGTGTGGTAGAAAGTAACTAAAGTGCACCTAAACAAAACACTAGTTTTGTTCAAGAGTATCAATCACAAGCTCCTTGTGTTTTTTCAAAAAAGCCTTTTAAATAAAGAAAATAAATTTTGCTGATGGATGATGGAATGAATCATAAGACTATCTAAATTTAGTTCTGTATAGTATATTTAGCGAGGCTAAAACCGCAAGCATAAGGATCAGAATTATTATTTTTTTTTTAAAAAGAAACTTTGCAACATGATTATGTGATTTGCTTCATATACATTTTTACCAAATAAATAAAATATCTATGCATAGTTACATATAACAGTTGAAAAAAGACAAACGTCAATCAAGTTCAACCAAGGATGCGGAAAATATATGATTAAAAGGGTTCTACCATCACATACATTGATGGCATATAGCTAGGTTGCATTTGTACTTGGAACTCCCATTGAAATGAATGGACGGTAACCATGCAAGTGTGTCCATTTGTCCATTCAGAATGGGGAGTTTCAGGGCCTGTTCTAGAGATCTATCTGACATTGATAGCATATCCTGTGGACATAACTTTATAGCTTTTTAAAATACAATGAATAAGCTTTACTTGCTGCAACATAATGCCATTTTGTACAAGAGCAAGCAAAATAGGACATCTACATTGGCTGTATTATTTGGGCCGGTCGGGCCATAACAGCATAATTAGACAAACTAGTTTCTTGGATGTTTGATAAAATGCAGTATCTGTGCAAGCACATTAAGATACGTTGATGCTTTATGAATTAGAACTAGGCAAATCTGCAATGTATTTGGTAGTTAATCCCTGGCAAAATTCACAGCTGAATCTCAGAATCACACATAAATTTAATAGAGCTAATCTATGGGTGTTAATTGTGGAATCTGATTCAATAAAAATATGCTATAGATTTGAAAATGAAATATGTCAATAAGACATTAAATACCCTATTCAAAAGCATTGTATGTAGTTTTTTGAGTCATAGTGGATTCAGCAGGAAGTACAAGTACAAGCCCTTCCTTTCTCTTTCCCATTATTTTTTAATCCAATACTTCATCTAACTCAATAAACTAAATGAAAAACTGCCACAAAAAATCCAGCATTAAAAAAAACGCACTGTGTGTGAAACTGATATTAAATGCATTCTCTTGAGTAGCAAACTTCCAGGTCTTTTCCCACAGCAGATCTGCTTTTAGCCGATGGAAAACATCCCATTGTTTTTATGGATTTTTCCAACAAGGATTTTGGTAATGAAAGCAAATCTACAGTGGGAACAGGACTTTCCACACAGATACTGAAAGGGGTCAATCCATGTCAAGATCCACAGTAGAAACTGCCACACAAAACATAAAATACTACAAGACAGATTTTCCGTAAGGAAAATTCCATTGTGTGAACAGCTCTTAAGGGTGGTTTGGATACATACTACTGCAGGGATGAATACAAAAGAAGTGGTAACATACAATTATACTATATACTTCATCCAAAAAAGGGCAACAGATTTTTTCAATAAAAAAGTAAACCTGTCTGTGTAACAACAATTACTGGATAAATAACTAATACAGTATAAAATAATTATAATAGGTAATTGTAGATATAATATAGCAGTAAAATGACAGAAGACATTGAGATAGATAGATAGATAGATAGATAGATAGATAGATAGATAGATAGATAGATAGATAGATAGATAGATAGATAGATAGATAGATATAAGGTATATGAATAGATATTAAATAGATTGATGTGAGAGAGATTTATAGAAGATAGATAGGAGAATAAGATGAGATAAAAATGACATAGATAGATAGATAGATAGATAGATAGATAGATAGATAGATAAATTGTAAATCAATAGCTATGAAATAGATTGATGTGAGAGAGATTTATAGAAGATAGATAGGAGAGTAAGATGAGATAAAAATGACATAGATAGATAGATAGATAGATAGATAGATACTTTTAAATTAGCGCACAATACAATGAAAACTGACAGAAATTTTTAATTGACCTGTTTTTCATTTTCATCTTCCAGCCGGAGTCTGTCCTCTATGCAGTTTCTGGCCTGAAGGAACGCCTTTCTCTGGGCCCTTTCTGTCAAAATCCGCACGAAGACCCCAGACAAATTTACACTGACAAAAAGAATAGTATTGGCCACAAGCTGAAAAAAACAAGGAGTTATTATTAGACTTGTGAATTAGAAGAAATAATGTTCTGTGAAAATATATTTTAGGTTTCTATGCTGTTTTAGTAATCAGGAAAAACTACTTACATTTTTAAAGACAACACTGTAAGAACATTTCTATGATTAGGTGCTAACCTAAGGGATACATTATGATCAGATAGGCTTGGGTCACAAGGTAAAAGTGCATGAAACTCTGCTATTTTGAAGCAAAAAAATTTCATATGCAAGTATTTAGTATTTACATATTTAGTATTTAGTTAATATTATATTTTAAACAATTTATAAACATCGCTAAACATAAAATAAGGATAAAATTGACAAAATAAGATGTCCAACTGGTCTAATTATTTGCAAAATAAATAAATTACATGTGTAAGGAGACAAAGACATCTACATTGCTGAGGGTTGTTAAAGTGAGATGCCTATCACAGCAATTACTGCTGGAAGGGCCGATTACTGTAAAGTAAGCACATTTCAAAGAACACCATACTACTGTGAAGCATGGGGGTGGCAACATCATGCTTTGGGGCTGATTCTCTGCAAACGGACCAGGACGACTGATCCGTGTACATGAAAGAATGAATGGGGCCATGTATCGTGAGATTTTGAGGGCAAACCTCCTTCCAAGAGCATTGAAGATGAAACGTGGCTGGGTCTTTCAGCATGACAATGATCCCAAGCACACCACCAGGGAAATGAAGGAATGACTTCATAAGAAGCATTTCAAGGCTCTGGAGTGGACTAGCCAGTCTCCAGATTTCAACCCCATAGAAAAGCTTTGGTGGGAGTTGAAAGTCCGTGTTGCCCAGCTACAGCCCCAAAACACCACTGCTCTAGAGGAGATCTTCATGGAGGAATGAGCCAACATACCAGCAACAGTGTCTGCCAACATACCAGCAACAGTGTCTGCCAACCTTGTGAAGACTTACAGAAAATCTTTGATCTCTGTCATTGCCAACAAAGGATATATACCAAAGTATTGAGATGAACTTTTGTTATTGACCAAATACTTATTTTCCACCATAATTTGCAAATAATTTCTTTCCAAATCAGACAATGTGGTTTCGGGATTAGTTTTCTCATTTTGTCTCTCATAGTTGAGGTCTACCTATGATGTCAATTACAGGCCTCTCTCTTCTTTTTAAGTGGGAGAACTTGCACAATTGATGGCTGACTAAATACTTTTTTCCCCATTGTATATCTACCTATCTACTGAGGGGACTTAAGTACCTAGCTAGTTATTGGAGGGTCTATATACCTTCCTTCCTATATACGTACCTACACGTATACGTCTTTGTATAGAAACCTATTGAGCGGGCTATATATGCCTAACTTCCTAATGGGAGGGTCTATATACCTACCAAATTACTGGAGGGCACATATAACTACTGTAAGGTGGCCAAGGTAATAGCCTTATTGAGGTAGGAGCCATTGGTTTTGTTGTGTCAGCTTATATATGTAGGTGGCATATGTTGAACAGCTTGTTGGCAAACAGCTTAGTTCGGGGCAGCTCTTACCGGGAGCAGTCAAAGTGTTGGGTGGGTGGCTGCTCTCCATGTTCCAGGCCTGAGCTTGGCTGGCCTATATAAGTCATCTCACTAGGTGTAGCTGTTACCCAGTACAAAAGACATTTGACCTGAGAGGCTACAGATTGGAGATAATCAAGCTCTAACATACAGCCACTAGAGGAATTAAGGTGATAGCGAGGAGAACTACCACTGTATTAGCCAGTGCTCAGTTCATTTTCTCTTGCTTTGTTAACATTTTTGCACCTGTTGTCTTTGTTTTGGATGCACGAGTGCCAATGAAGTACGGACCATAAATCTGTCTGTGTCTCTCTCAAAGTTGAATTTTGTTATGATCCCAGAGTGGCTGCTGCTCACACTAACTACTGGGGAGCGATATAAATACCTTTTTACTGAGGGACCTATATGTCTACCTATCTACTTGAAGAACCTATATACCTACCTAATCAGGGAACCTAATATGCCTACCTACTGGGGGGCCCTATATACCTACCAAGGGTCCTGCTTAACTTACTACTGTGGTAACATATATATCTACCTACTGCGAGGCTATATACCTAACTAATGGAGGGCCCGATATGCCTACCTACTAGAGGGGGTCCAATATTACTACCTACCTACAGAGGGGGCCAATATACCTAGATACCAGGGTGGCAACCTACTTTCAGGTGTCTGTGTTGTAAATTCTGCAGGAACGAGTTGAGACCAGGATAAGTCGTCATGGCTGTCTGGAACATATGGTGAAGAAAAGGGAAAGTGTATGACTCAGAGATGTCACCAGTGACTCCAAGGATGTAACTTCACTGTAAACACTTGTATGTGTGCAAAGCTCCTGTATACAATTGGTATCTACCATTATATGGTCACTGTATGATGGTTTAGATTCACAGTATGGTGTTATTGTTCAGTCACTTTCTGGTGGTGATAAGTGGTAATGATATGTGACGGTTTTATTTGACCTATGTATATTGTTGTTATTTTGCAATATTGGTCTTGGTATACTGGTTTGGTCAGTACCATTATAGTGGGATCAGTCACTATATGATATTGAAATGTGGCAGTATTATTGGGTCTTTGTATATTGTTGTTATTTGGTTATATTGGTCTTGGTATACTGGTTTTGTCAGTAACATTATAGTGGTATTAATTACTACATAGTGGTGACACGCGGTGATCATGTGGTGTTATATTTTGGCTCTTGTATACGTACTGACTCATAAAATAAAGATAAAATGTCAAGTAAACCGTACAGTGTAAAATCCCAAAAAATTGCGTAACCTAACTTTTTAATTTAAAAATTTAAAAGAATATTCTCGTGGGGGAGGAGCCCAGACACTTTGGCTGAAATTAGGCGAACATGTGGGCATGTGTGATATCCATGAGCTCTGCACAACTTTCACTTATCAGATACTACTTTCTATGCTACAAGTCTGTCAGGATCAGATTGGATACCCTGTTTCTCCGAAAATAAGACAGTGTCTTATATTAATTTTTGCTCCTAAAGATGATCTAAGACTTATTTTTAGGGGATGTTTTTTTCTCTATGAACAATAATTCACATTTATTGTTGAACAAAACATCAACATGTATTAATATACTTTAGTGATTTTATCACAAACATCAGCATAAGCAGCCAAACTCTGAATTTCATAACTAAATATGCACTATGTCTTATTTTCAGGGAGGGAAGGGGGAGGGGCGAGGGTCTTATTTTAGGGGAAACAGGGTAGTAGCAAACTTGAATGTATAGCAATTTCTACTTACAATAACTGAGTGGTCGTGAATTTTATTATCACTATCTTTAGTCAGGTGATTTATGCTACTCTATCTGAGAGCAGGGAGAGAAGCTGAGCTCTGTGATATAGAGGTTTATGTGATTTGAAGCAGGAGTAAATAAGAGAAAAAATTTAAAGTAAAACTACTGCTAATCCCATTTACACACTGTAATTGACAGTTTGATCTGTATACACACTGATGCAGGGAAAGCAGTCAGTCATTGTATGTGGGTGGGGTAAGCAGGACTCCTATTGTCTCTTAAGGAGTCTGGTCAATATTTTCTCTGCTTTTTACTCAGAAATCCTGCTCCAAATCCTATAAACCTATATATCACATAGCTCAGTTTATCTTCCTTCATTATAGCCTGCTCTCAGATTGGATAGCATAAACTACCTGTAAGGTTTACTTTAACATACTTTACATTGTCTACTTTGAGGGAGTGCATAGGGTGTGTGTGGGAAGAAGATGAGGTTAACTTGTTTATAAAATAACTCTAATTTTATGTATAATACAATAAAGTTGAACTTCATTTAAGGCATAACTGAGTGTTTTTTTCTCATATATTAAGTTGTGCAAGCCTAAATAAGAAATCTGTTCCTTTCCCCACCTATCAGACATCTCTTACTTCAATATCTGAGCACACTACAGAGTGCAGGCATGCTGCACATTTTCCTGCGGATATGCTATAACAGTTCAAGTGGGAAAACTCCTTTAGGATAAATGCGCATGGGACGTATATGCTGCAGATTTTCTGCAGTGGTGTTGCGTATGGAAAATCTGCAGACTATTACTGTAGCAGCAGGGCGAAATTGCATGGAAATTGACCTGCAAAGCAGATTTTAATCCACAGCATGTCAATTTCTTTTACGGGTACGCTGCAGATTTTCCCTATTGACTTCAATGAGGAAGTAAAAATTCACGACAAATCCACATTAAAGTTAATTGTTCGATGCTACGGATGTACATCAAAATCCTCAACTGTAGATTTTGAATACAGTGTTCCCCCAATATACAATATTAATTGGGTCCTGGACAATGATTGTATATTGAAATCATAACCCCATGTTGGAAAAGTATGAAAAATATTCAAAAAAATTAAGCAGATAATAACAGATAAAATAAGTCCTTACATATAACATTCGAAAGAACAGCTGGAAGCTGGAAATTTCTTTCTGTGTTGAGGACAGGAGCTTCTTTGGCTCACGTATTAAGTAAATAATGTACCAGGAAAAAGAAAGCGGTGCCCAAGAAGCTGCTCATCCTGGCATATGTAAAGAGCGGTACAGGACATGTAGTACTGACTGTACTGTGGAGAGGTGCTACGAGAGTGTCAGTCATTGAATGCACTTCATGAATACAGATGTTTTACAACTAAAATGGTTATGACAATCGGCTGGATCTAACTCACTTTTTGACTCTATGCAATCTGGTTTCTGACCAGGACACTCTACTGAAACTGCACTAAAACTGCACTAAAGTCGCCAATGACTTGTCAATGGCAAAAGCCTCCCACCAATATTCTACATTGTTCCTACTAGATCTGTCCTTTGCCTTCAATACAGTTGATCACTCACTACTCTTACAAATTCTTTCTTCCCTTGGCATCATGGACTTGGCTCTTTTTGTATCGCCTCTTACCTCTCTGATCATACATTTAGCATCTCTCAGTCTACCTCTTCCTCATGTACTCTCTCCGTCGGGTTCCCCTCTTGGCCTCGGTGAACTCATAGGATCACAAGGTTTCAAGTACCACTTGTATGCTGATCTACAACTCTGGCCCAGATGTCAACTCTCTGCTTTCTAGGATCCCATTATGTCTATCATCCATATTCTCCTTCTTCTTATCCTGCTTTCTCAAACTCAATATAGAGAAAATCTCCTCCACCTTCTCATCTTACCTATCTATTATAGTCAATGGCTTCACAATTTCCCTAGCCCTACAAGTCAGCTGCCTTGGAATATCCCTTGACTCTGCACTGTCCTTTAAACCACACATCCAAGCCCTGACCACCTCCTGCTGCCTCCACCAGAAAAATGTTTCCCAAATTCGCTCCTTGCTTGACTTTGACTCCACAAAATTGCTTGTTCATGCCCTCATCATTGCATGCCTGGATTACTGCAACACTCTTTTCTGAGTCCTTAAATATAGTACTCTTGCTCCCAATCAATCCATCCTCAACTGCCCGTCTGATCATCCTCTCTCCTCGCTACTCCTCTGCCTCTTCCCTCTGCCAAACCCCACAACCTACCCTCCCTATACATGTCTGCTTTCATCTAACAATACCTCTCCTCACATGATCTCCGCTCCTCACAAGATCTTGTTCTCTGCTCTCCTCTTGTCAGCTCCTCACTTCTACTTTGCATCCCCTATATTCTGGAACACATTACCACAACACACCAGAATGTCATCTTTACTAGTTTCAAATGCAACATGAAAACCCATCTCTTCATACAACCCAACCTACAGTAACCCTTCTGCCACTCCACCGTAATACAGACAACTTCGTCCCTCATCTTCTACCTCCCCCTTCTCCATTGTAGATTGTAAGACCTCAAGAGTAGGGTCCTCTCTCTTTCTGTATCAATGTGTCACTCTGCCCCTTAAGGACACTGGACATAAACTTAATGCCAGTAAGGGGCTTTGTAGCAGGAATGCACCGCGATCCCGCTACATAGCCGGTGGCTTCAGCTGCTAATTGCAGTTAACAGACGCCGGTTACAGTGCGGGATGAAACCGCTGCCATCCCATGCTGTTTAACCCCTTAGACATTGCCACGTTGTCTAAATGTATGAGAAATGATGCTGTGCAACATTTCTCACTCCGATCGGGACATAAGCAGCAAGATCACTGTGTCCCGATCACTTAACATGGCAGCTGGAAGGCTTGTTTTTTGATTCACTACTTCCTGCATCAGGCAGGAAGCAGTGAAGCTGCCATATTGTTACATCCTAATGCATTGTCTATATAAATTATCGTGCCCCCTAGTGTTGAGTATTCAAATGCCAAAGCTGCAGTTTTTTGGTCATTTCACATCCCCTAAAAATTGGAATAAAAGTTATCAAAAAAGTCACATATATTCCAAACTGGTACCAATAAAAAGTACACTTAAACCTGCAAAAATTCACCCTCATTCAAGTCCATAGGTGTTCATGCAAAAAAGTTACTAGTTGCATAAAATGGCGCGGCCGGCACATTTTAAAAATAGAAAATGTTTGGAATTTTTAAGTACTATAACATAACAAAAACTCTACATGTATGTAGTTGCCTGAATCATATCAACCTGCAGAATACAGAGAACACATAATTTATACCAGAGAGTGAACACTCTGAAAAAAAATATCCATGCAAACATGGCAAAAGTACATTTTTTTTTCATATTTTGCCAAACTTGGAATTTTTTTGCGGCTTCACAGTATATTCTATTGTGTGGTGAATGACACCATTAGAAAGTACATTTTGTCCTGCAAAATAAAAGCCCTCATTTGTCTAGGTAGGTAAAAAATAAAAAAGTTATGGCTCTTGGAAGGCAAGGAGGAAAAAATGAACATGTCAACCCAAAAAAAAAACAGGAAATATCCTTAAGGGGTTAATGTTGTTGTATTTGTCTTATATTATACATGTATTATATTATGTAGCTGGACCCCTTGGCTTGTACAGCACCCTGGAATTAATGGCGCTCTAAAATAAATGAGGCATGCGGTATAATGTGAATATTTATTTTATTCTTCAGGTTTTGTGCATGTCAAGAGTATAAAAATTGCCCAGCAATCCCTGGCAGTGAAAGGGTTACACAATCAACCCAACAAGTGCATGTGCTTCTGCAACCTTTTAATATATAAGTTCAGGAGACAACATAGCTGAAGCCTTTCTGATTCCCTTCAAAGGCAGCTTCTGTAGACTTCATCCTGGCATCCGTCATTGTTGTGTAATAGTTCCCACAGGCTAAATGTCTGCATGTAGCAGTGGGGAGGGCACATGG
This sequence comes from Phyllomedusa bahiana, assembly GCA_025379985.1. Classification (NCBI taxonomy): domain Eukaryota; kingdom Metazoa; phylum Chordata; class Amphibia; order Anura; family Hylidae; genus Phyllomedusa; species Phyllomedusa bahiana. The sequence continues at coordinate 114,214 of JAODAL010000136.1, read as the reverse complement.
ACACAACACAGCCTCTATGCTGTACATGCTTTGTTGCTTTCCCATTTTTTTTTTAGATGTTCAGCAATGCTTCTAAGCCTTGGTACATATAAGGTCCTATGGGATTAGTACACATAATACATATCTTTTCTATGGAATCCAACAGAAAAATCTTTATATAGCTCTGTGTGAAGCTGGAGCGATAAAGAAGTACAGTAGAGGGGTCATGCCCCTTTATGGAAGAACTATTACAGCTTTGTACAAAATGATCCCAAAATGCTGCTAAGAGGTCACGCAAAGGCAAATGGATGCAGCTTTAACTTGACTGATCAGTTGTCACGTCAGAGGAGGTGCAATGGTGTCTGACTGCCAACCAGCCCACTGTCCCTGGATGGCAGACCCCAACTGGGCAAGAAACCCTACGCTACTAAATGCAGGGCCTTCAGGGGAATGCAGAGTCGATCAGTCTGGGTTGGTAACAATATGGGTACGTCAAAACTAAGAATCGGAAGCCGGAAGAATAACGAGAAGCAAGCTAAAGGCCAAAACACGGACAGAAACGCGGTACAGAATCAAAGGTCAAAAACAAGCCAAGTCAGGTAAGCTGGAAAACACAAACAAACTAGGAAAACAGGGAAAGCGCAAAGGGATAACCTTTCACCGGCAAAGAATAAAAGAACTGAGCAGGTTTAAATGGAGCACCCGGACACCGCCCCAGCAGCCGACTGGTGCGGCCTCCGGGCCCTCCTACTGGCCTGTGCGACACACCCTCTGACCTGATTAGAAGCCAAGCCTCTCAATCCTAGTCAATCCTAGGCTCATCAGCCAGGCCTCTTCCTGGGTGTGTCGACCGGCCAGAGGGATTAACCCCTGGAGTGCCTTGCTCCTCAACAGCAGCAACGTGTGCCATGACAGTCCCCCCCTTTTAGGAGGTGCACTGGACCCTTTCCTGGTTTGGGTTTGTTCGGATGAGAGTCGTGGAATTCCATGATGAGAGATTCAGCATGGATGAATCTGGCCGGAACCCACGACCTCTCCTCCGGATCATATCCCTTCCAGTGGACAATGTACTGTAAGGATCTCTGAACATTACGGTAGTCTAAGATACGAGCGACTTTATACTCTAACTCACCCTCAACGCTAACAGGAATAAGGGGTTTAGAAGGCAAAGTCAGAGACGGTATGTACCTCTTTAATAGTGACTGATGAAAGACGTTATGAACCTGGAGGCAAGGAGGTAATTTAAGACGGTATGTCAAACTGACTGGGGACAAAGACTCTAGAAGCAGGACAACTAGCAGGTCTCATGTCCTGGTGTGTCTCAGTGGCTAAATCGGGGGAAATGGCTGAGACAGTCGTCTCCTTGGGTAAAATAGGTACCGGATCCTCCGGAGGTGAGTGACTGGCACAGAAGCTTCTAGATAATGCGTCAGCCATTTTTAGATCCTGGTCTGTATGTAACAACAAAGTTAAAGTGGGCAAAAAACAACGCCCAACGTGCCTGACGTGAGTTCAACCTTTTAACATTCTCTAGAAAGGTAAGGTTTTCATGATCAGTTAGAACCGTGACTTGGAGTTGGGCACCTTCAAGGAAGTGGCGCCATTCCTCGAAGGCCCACTTAATAGCCAACAATTCCCGGTTCCCAACATCATAATTCCTTTCAGCCGAGGAAAATTTATGGGAAAAGAAAGCGCAAGGGTGGAGATTAATCATGACGGCCGTACCTTGATATACGACTGCCCCTATACCGAGCTCAGAAGCATCTACCTCAATGACAAAGGGTTTGGAATGGTCTGCTTGAACCAAGACTGGGGCTGTGCCAAAACACTGCTTAAGTTTTTCAAAAGCCTCTAAGGCCTCAGGTTGCCACTTACTGATATTTACCCCCTTTTTAGTGATATCAGTCAAAGGCCAAATAAGAATAGAAAAATTCCGAATAAACTTTTGATAATAGTTAGCAAACCCTAGGAACCACTATAAGGGAGGAAGGGCGGACCCAGTCGAGAATTGTCCAAACCTTATCGGGATCCATACGAAATAAGTTGGGAGTCGAGAAATATCCCAGAAAAGGTACCTCCTGAACCCTGAAAACACACTTCTCGAGTTTGGCAAACAGATTATTGATCTTAAGGATTTTTAAGACTTGCCGAACGTGTTTAAAGTGTGACGCCCAGTTCTGCAAATAAATTAAAATGTCATCCAGATAAAAGACCATACAATGACCAATAAATTCTCAGAAAACGTCATTTACCAGGTTCTGGAAGACAGTGGGAGCATTGCACAACCCAAAAGGCATAAACAGATATTCAAAATGGCCCCCCAGGGTATTAAATGCGGTCTTCTACTCATCCCTTTCTTTGATACGAATAAGGTTATAAGTCCCTATTAGGTCTAACTTGTAAAACCACTTGGAATTGCCCGAACCTTATCGGGATCCATACGAAATGAGTTGGGAGTCAAGATATATCCCAGGAAAGGTACCTCCTGAACCCCAAAAACACACTTCTCGAGTTTGGCAAACAAATTATTGACCTTCAAGATTTGTAAGACTTGCCGCACGTGTTTAACGTGTGATGCCCAGTTCTGCAAATAAATTAAAATGTCATCCAGATAAACGACCATACAATAACCAATGAATTCTCGGAAAACATTGTTTACCAGGTTCTGGAAGACTGTGGGAGCATTACACAACCCAAAAGGCATAACCAGATATTCAAAATGGCCCTCCAGGGTATTAAATGCGGTCTTCCACTCATAACCTTATTCGTATCAAAGAAGGGGATGAGTGGAAGACCGCATTTAATACCCTGAAGGGCCATTTTGAATATATGGTTATGTCTTTTGGGTTGTGCAATGCTCCCACAGTCTTCAATAACAACTAGAGATTCTAGTAGGGTCTATACATAGGGAGAAGTGTGTACTGTTTATCATGGAGGGCTTACCCGCTGATGTCGTTTTGGGGTTGCCCTGGCTTCAGAGACACAACCCACTGATTTATTGGAATTAATTAGGTGGGAAAGCAGTGTATTAATAAATGTCTCCCGATTGTTCTTGGTAATGCGGAAATTGAGCAGATTCCCGCCTTTATTTGTGATTTTGCTGAGGTGTTTTCTAAGACCCAGTCTGAGAAATTACCCCCGCATAGATCCTATGACTGTGCCATCAGACTGTTGCCTGGGGTGAGATTTCCTAAAGGCAGGATATGTAATTTGTCGGGTCTGGAGAAAACCGCCATGAAGCAATACAATGCAGAGAGTCTACAAAAGGGTCACAACCGGCCTTCTGTGTCCCTAATAGGTGCAGGGTTCTTCTTTGTTAAGAAGTGGAAGTCTCCACCCATGCATTGATTATCGGGAGCTCAGTAAAATAATGGTAAAGAACCAATACCCCTTACCATTGACTCTTGATTTGTTTATTCAAATACAGGGGGCTAAGTGGTTTTCTAAGTTAGACCTAAGAGGGACTTATAGCCTTATTCGTATCAGAGAAGGGGATAAGTCCCTATTAGGTCTAACTTGGAAAACCACTTAGCTCCTTGGATTTGAATAACCAGATCAGGAATCTGTACCAATCTATTATATATTTTTGGAGTTGGAGTCGGTCCATTTTATAGCGATTCCGACTCCACCAAAATGGGCTCCGATTCCACGACACCGACTCCACAGCCCTGGTCCTGCCAAAGTGTGGGACCCCTGGTTGAGAGACTTATCCATTCTTGACTCTCTTGACATCTAGCAATAGCCTGTATTTTATTCATTTTTATGAGACTGTATATTTACTGCAATGTTATGTGCTGTGTTGGTATTTGCTTTACCCTACTCAAACATTTAATTGCCCTAGTTTGCTTTGTATAAGGCAATAAAAAATATGTTTTGGAAATGTATTATTACCCGGTGTACAAAGCTCTTTATAAAGATATTTATAAAGAATATAAAGGATTCATCTAGCATTCCATTAAAAGCTTGAAAAATCTTGTATGGATCCAAAAAACATACAGGGCCAACAAATAGCTAATGCGTTTCAGGCAATGGTCTTGCCCTTACTGAAAAGTGTCAGCTATTTGTTGTCCCTGTATGTTTTTGGATGCATACAATAAAGTTTTTTCAAAGTTTTTATCAAACTCTGAATGAATCCTTTTCTTCGTATATCTATTACCTGACTAAAATCCGCCAGCGTGTGTGCTCTCTGTATTAACTCTGAGAAGGTGAGCTGGTTTATTCTTATTTTTTTGTGGCTATTAACTGCAATTATTATTATATTTGTTTAACTATTTTGAACTTGCGAAATCATGACAGCATCATAACTTGACCTTTATATAAATGTACAAAACACGGAGTCCATCCAAAGTGGGGCATAAAAATACACCTAAAAATGGGGGAAACCAACACCAATGGGTTTTCCTCACTAATCAACAATACGGACATGACCCATAATCAAAATTTACAGATCTTTCCTAGCCAATCTGACGTTGCTCTTACTGCATAAATACAACTTCCATATAAAATCAATTTCACATGAAAAAGTCCTCATTGTTTGACTTCCAAAACTGTCAGGTCAAAAACAGAGCTGTTTTACACCACTAAATCTTGATAATTAGGGCTGTAGACCAGGTATACAACCCAAATGCCCCTGTATACACCCCTCAGGATAACAAATATAAACTTTTAAGACTTTTGAAACTCACTGCAACAACAATTTACCAAAAAGCTGTTAAATTGGGACAATAACACAGAATATGGAAAAGCTAAACTCTGTCATATTTGATACATCTGCAGGAATCTTGATTTCTAAACCTAGAAAGAAGCAAGTATACAGTGTTACCAGTGCGTGATAAATAATAATTATGCAACATAAAGTGAAGGTCATTTCTGCCGTTACACCAAGTTTCATCAACCTTTCTTTTAAGCACACTGAATAGCATAGAAAACTTCTCTTTTTATAAGAAATGAGCCCCAATAAAAATAATATAAAACTAAATAAAACTAATAACTAAAAAATAATGTTCATACAATTAATCTGATTTATTTGAACAACAACCATCCACAGAATCTGAGACATTCCAAACTACTGTACATGCTTAGATGTTGTTAACAAATAATCTGTGTGAGATTAGTTTGCCAACACAAAGGGGTTAATAGCATGTTCATATATTATTATATACATTGTAAGAATTTTAATGACAAGCATATAATCCACTCTGAATTTTGAACAAGTATGTAAACTGACACTAGGCTAAAGGGGTCTTACCATGAAGGCATTTCATGCCTAATATGTCCTGATTCAGCTTTCAGTGTGTTCAACAGAGGACGTATATGATTTGCTTGAATTGCATATCATGTGACCCAGTAGGCTTTATATCACCATGCCTTTCCCCACAGTGCTCTCACTCTAGTGAAGGTCTGTAAAGAGCTGAGAGTTGCTACAATGTAGCTGAGTGGTTAGCATTTCTGCCTTTCTGCATAGGGGTTTTAGTTTAAAAATCCCTGCAGGAACTGAATGAGTTTTTTCTCAATCCCCACACCTGATTGAAGTTTATTTTTAATTATTTGCACTGTTTGACTAATTACAGAGGACAGGAGTAGAATGACTGCACCTGATGTTGAACACTTGCTTAGCAGTGACTGTATGTGATTACTAGGCAGGGAATAAATTGACAGTAGCTGCCTGAGAGAAGAGGTGATGTCTGAGCATGTGTGGCCAAGACTGAGGAGCTCTCGTCACTGGTCAGATCCCCTAGAGACGAGCTGTACACTATGGATCACTAAGGTAGAAGCTGAAACAAAAATGGTACAGAACAATTAATAATGACGAATGGTGAAAACGTTTATTTCATTTGCAAGCTTCCCACGTCCATTTACTTTGTGGTAAAAACCCTTTACATATCACACCAACATTTCTGAATGACTGTTATGCCTGCTAATTAGAGACATTTTTGTTCTGCTGTGCGGGTGTTGTAGTATATATCAGCACAGATCATGCATTTCTTTATCCTTTGTTTTAACAGATCCTATTCATGAGGTTCATTGTGGCTAACAACACTGAATAGTAACACGATGCCAGCCTGGTAATATAAATACCATGGAAACAATCTTTCTATTCAAGACACAAAAAATCCTTAGCATCCAAATCATGTAGGAAATCTAAATATAGATATTTTGTAAATACCCTCAGAGGAAATTCAAAGACAGATATGAATTAGTAGTTAAAAAATGGGAACATTTTCTTTTTACATATGTGGAAATATTGTATGAAATGAGATTTTCACACTCCATAGCATTAGGTTTGATTATTCTGATTAAAAGCACTACATCTCATTAATGCATAATACTCCTGTGATATTCATATCTTAAACAATTATACAATTTATGGACCGTATTATGATAGTTGCAATAACAAAAACAACTAGATCTCTGTTCCTTGGGATAAATAATGCACTACAATTAAATCATTGATAGTGTTTCATAATCTCCTACACAGCATTTTCCATTTTATTCTTTAAACAAATCCAGTTAGCCAAAAATATACTTAAAATGATACAAATACCCCCAATTTAATAAATGTTTACTTCACTATTTTTGTGACTGCTCGCAGATGTTAAAAGTGGTATTCTCATGTCACACATTTATTGCAATCTCCACGAGGGACTGCATCCATTTTTAAAATGGAGATCTCCCAACCCTTTCCTGCTTCATTCTGGAACCTGAACTAATCTCCAGAATGGGGAACCCCAAATCACTCATGCCTGTTTTATGCTGCAGCCACTATTAATGAAGCGAGAGCCGCACACACCCACAGCACTCTATATTTATTTCTATGGGAGCTCAGAATACAGCTGACCAAGTGTTCATAAATCCCATAAGGCTATGTTCACACGGCTTAACGGCGGGGCGTAATTCCGCCCCGCAATTACGCCATGTGGCCGGGGGCAAGGCGGGAGCGGGGGAGTGAGCAGGGGGCCGGCACTTCGCCGGCCCATAGACAGTCATTGCTAGCGGCGCGTATACGCCGCTAGTAAATGACATGTCATTTATCTCCCGCCTCGGCGTATTCGCCGAGCAGGGAGAGGAGACGTAATGCATAGTTCTCTATGATAACTGTGCATTACTGTAGTTACTGGGACGGATTCAGCCCGTAATTGGCGCACTCCGGCGCGTAATTACGGACTGAATTACGTCCCAGAATAAGCCGTGTGAACATGGCCTAAAAGTTGAGAGTGAGTACCAAACACGAACCCACCTCACCATTTGTAGCGACCACAGTATGTATAGTAGCAGGAGTAAATCAGGAGACCCCTGTTCTAAAGATAGGTGCAGGTCACTGAGGTGGGACCACATTCAATAAATATCCTGATATCAGATGATTCCATTCTAACAGTATATAGCTCTGGAATAGTGATTACCAGGTAATCAGCTTTCAAAAATAGAGATTCTCTTCCTCATCCTGTGAGCAATTTTCAATGCACTCTAAGATTTTCTGCTTCTCTGGAGTGTATCCAGAGGAAATTAGATAACAAAATTTATTTTTATATGTATTAAGCTTAAATGATTAAAATTAAACCTCACTTCCATTAAAAGGGCAGACGTTGATGGCATATCCTATCAAAATGCCATCAATGACTATGGTGAGACAAACCCTATAACATTTAAACTTTACAAAGAGCTTAATTAAATATGTAAAAAGGTGATATAATCAGCCACAATATAAGTGAAAGGCAGGTGAATAAAGACAGCAAAACAAATCCCAAAAAAATGTTAAATATATACAGTCTAAACCAGAAGTTTACATACATTATATAAAAAGACACATATGCATGTTTTTCTCATTATCTGACATGAAATCAGAATAAATCTTACCTGTTTTAGGTCAATTAGGATTACCAAAATTATATTTGCCAAATGCCAGAATAATGAGAGAGAGAGAGTTTTAAGACATTTTATTACTTTCTGCAAAGGCAAAAGTTTACATACATTTCATTAATATTTGGTAGTATTGCCCTTAAACTGTATGACTTATGACAAACATTTTGGATATCCTTCCACAAGCTTCTCACAATAGTTGGTAGGGATATTGGCCCATTCTTCCTGACAGAACTGGTTTAACTGAACCATGTTTGTAGGTCGCCTTGCTCGCACCTGCCTTTTCAGCTTTGCCTATAAATTTTCAATAGGACTGAGATCAGGGCTTTGTTATGGCCAATCCAAAACATTGACTCGGTCATCCTTAAGCCACTTTGTAACCAGTTTGGCAGTAGGCTTTGGGTCATTGTCCATTTGGGAGACCCTTTTCTGCCCAAGCTTTAACTTTCTGGTTGATGTCTTGAGATGTTGCTTCAGTATTGCCACATAATCTTCTTTCCTCATGATGCCATCTATTTTGTGAAGTGCACCAGTCCCTTCTACAGCAAAACAACACTACAACATGATGCTGCCACCCCCTGTTTCACAGTTGGGTTTGTGTTCTTAGGCTTCCAAGCTTCTCCCTTTTTTTTCCAAACGTAACGATGGTCATAATTGCCAAATAGTTAAATTTTAGTTTCGTCAGACCACAGGACATGTCTCCAAGAAAGTAGGTCTTTGTTCCTATGTGCATTTGCAAACATTAATCTGCAGATCTTCTCTGCTCTGCACTGAAGAGGGACAAAAATCCCGAAACAGCGTTGTCTGCAGATGAGAGATACTGGCTTGGCTAAAAAATCCTTTTTGCTTTCTCAAGACTCGGTGGGTCAAAAGCAAAAAATTGAGGATTTGTTACAACCAACAGAGGGCGCTGTGGCTTTCTCAGCCCTTTCCCATAATGCCTGTGATATGCAGATGCTAAGTAGAGGGCGAAATGGCAAAACAAAAACTCTACAAGCCGTTCGTTCGGTGCTCTCCTTAAGGAGAGATCTTCCCTTCATTATCAGTACAAGCAGGGTCAAACAGTTGGTCCTCTCCCTGCACATTGACTTCTTCCCAGGTCACAGAGCATGAATAGAAAACTCTTCTATAGAAGTCAATGGGACTGAGTCAGTATTAAGGCTCCTATGTGCATGGAGCTGCTGTAAAGCATCTCTCTAAATGCTGTTAAAGCAGTGCAGGCAAGAATGCTGTCCCCACAATAATATATAGATGACTGAATTGAGAAATCTAGAATCAGAAAACAAAAACAGGTAAATAGAAAACAATAAGTATCAGTGTATTGTTTTAATAAGTAAAAAAAAAATGGCGACAGATTCCCTTTAATAAAATATGGTGCACGTCTTTATAACTGGTGCAGCAAATTTTGTACATCTTGGCTATAGTGTTTGGGAACTCACAGTGAAAGAACATTTTTTATGCCTATTTTGGTGAGTAAAGCAAGATGCACTTCAAAAAAGCACTGTGTAAACCCTGCCTAGTTATTCAATGCATGGCTCATTTTAGTAGTCCACAAAACAGATAAGCAAAGTGAAGTGGTAACCTAGCTTTCTAAAAAAAGGGGAGGAGCAAAGTAGACTTTGCATATAATATATGTGAGTCTTGTGTTAACTAAGTAACATTGAAAAAAGACATACTGTATGTCCATCACGTTCATCTAAGGGTGAAAGAATGGTAGATGAAGGGTGAATGAAGAGAAGGTATAGGTATTTTCAAAACTTTGTTTAGCCCTATTGATGCAGAATATGGTACCCATATGGCATCAGTGTTTGGGCATACTAATAATCTGCAAACACCATATGTCCTAGGAGGTGACAAACTGGGAGAATCACTTGGTGAAAAGGATCTGGGTGTACTTGTAGATCATAGGGTACAGAATAGCATGCAATGTCAATCAGCTGCCTCTAAGGTCAGCAGGATTTTATATACCCTTTCCATTTCATTCATATTCTCTTCCCACCCTTTGCTGAACTTGATAAAAATAACTGTACTATGTACCTATCAAATATTAGGAAGAAGACAAGCATTTCATACAGAATATTACGATTTTATTAACCATAAACTAGGATATCCCTATGTATTATACAAGCTTGGTGGCAGAGGATATAGTTGCTTGTAAAAGGTTAATCTACTTGAATGCTATGTTCAGATGACACATTTTTAATATGGAAAACTCCAACGTGGATATGCAAGAGAATCTGCAGCAGAAATCGGAGTCAGACACTCTGCCATGGATATGCAGCTTGATGTGCTGCTAATCCACACTATTCAAAGGGGTTTATCTGTATGTTGTAAACTGACAGCATTTCACACAGAATTTGCATCAAAAAGAAACCTGTCACACAAAACCCAATGTGAAAAAGACTACACGTGAACATATCCTTAGTGGGAGGAGACAGCTATTTGTAAAGGGTTCATCTGAGTTTTGACTACAAAGAATAAGTAGAGGCAACACACTAAGGCTAAAGTGGAAGAGAAGCTGTGACAAGATCATCTTCTTTACTTCTTTGCTGAGAGATTTTTCAATGTGACTAGCTCCCATGTTTTCCTGAATACATCCTGCATTTTCAATGTATGGTGGCATTTTTTATTGTCAATGAAATTTTGTACCTGCCATTTTTGAAGTCCTATAGAGAATCTTATGTAACCGGAATCAGGCTAGGAATCACCCAAGAAAGAAATGTTAATATGTAGAGCATATTGTAGCAGATTTATTTACACACTCTAGAACTTAGACAGTGTAACTGGACATTGGATAGTCTAAAAGTGCAACAGTTTAGACACATCTGTCTTCATTTACATTTATAATTTGTCTTAGGTTATGTGAACAACTGCTGAATTATGTTAGCACAATTTTTTGGTGCATTGCATTGCACATTATACCACATCCCTTTTTTGCAAAACCACACCCTTTGTGTGAACATACCCCTTTGTCCAATGTGGACAAGAAATATCTAAAAAATGTCTAAATCACTTAATAAATGTGGTGCAAAGCAGCACGCAAGTATCTAATTGCAAATTACACCAGAATTCTTGCACAATTGCCATAGTATATATGCTACACTCTATTTCAATAGAGACTTTAAAGCAGAGGTACACATCATTTTTTGTTCTTAGGGCCATATTGACATACTGTTGTAATTCAAGGGGAAACAATACAAATTTTTCTGTCTGTTGTATCATTTAAAGGGGTTGTCCATTTCATTAAAAAAAATGTGTGGCCCTGCCGCATTGAAAAAAAAAAAAAGAAAAAAAACAGAAACCAATAATCAGCCACCCCGGGCCTCAGAATCAGCATCGCAGCTCTCCGATCTTACGTTTACAACCTTCTACTTCCACTGCTTGGCTGCAACATGTGCCTCTGATTAACATAACCATTCTGAAGTGAACAGCTGGAACCGGTACTCGGAGAAGTTGAAAATAGGTTTTCTGGGGTTTTTTTTTGCTTTTTTTATGGGAGCCCCTGGAGCAGTCTAAAAACGAAGTGCACATACCATTCAACAGCACTATTATGGGGTATGTACACATATAAGTAATTCATATAAATAATACTTATAAAAATGAATTAAAAAATGTAACTTCTTTTTTTTTCTCCTCACGTTAAAAAAAATATTAAGAATGTAAAAATTCCATAAATATTAAGCCTAACACATCATGGAAAGAAAGGTGAAAAAAAGGGTGTGCATTGCACAGCACTGATTGGACAATGTCAGACTGTGCCGGAAGACAACCATAATTGGTGTTGCAGGAAGAGTTAGTGGATCCTCCAGGTTACCGGGAGAGATAGATATGAACCACATCAGGGAGCGGAGTCTAAGGAGCCCCCTGTTATGCATCAGAGCCCGCAGAAAGGCCGGTTGGACTTTGCTGCAGGGGGTTCCCAGGTCGCTACATCTGATGTTGCTGCTCGCTATGACACCGAAGGTGCAGACATGGTACAGGAGGAGCAGGTTTGAGACGTGGCTTGTGGGGCAGGCGGCAAGCAGGACGTGGTCAGGTCACTCACAGTAAGGTTGGGGCTTTAAGCAGGCAGGGAACAGTTGGGAACATAGCACAGATCAAATACAGGAAACACAAACAGAATATACTAAGGCTTAAGGGAAACACACCGGCAAAGTGTAGATGGGGAAAGAACCTAAAATATAAACCAGCATTCCTTGACTGGTAATCAGCGGAGCGCTAGCCCTATAAATAGATGGAAATGCGCTGGCCAGTGTGTGCAAGTGGAGCAGGAGCAAAGCAGGGTGAGTAGATGTGCCGGGGAATGGAGGCACAAGCTCGAATACGGTCCAGAGCAGGGACCACTGTGCACCTCGTGACAGTACTCCCCTCTAAAGCCCCCTTTTCTTCTAGGTCTGTCGTTGGTGGACTCTGCAGATGAGGTCGGGGAAATTAATGTTTTCCATGGGCTCCCACGACCTAACTTCGGGCCCGAACCCTTTCCAGCCTACAAAAAAAAACAAAAAAACATTTACCTCTGAGACATTTCACTGCCAGGATTTCTTGAACCTTATATCACCAGAATCAGCTACAGTAGAGGATGTCACAGTCTTCTGGGAAAAACGATTGAGGACCAGGAGCTTCATGAGAGAGACATGAAAGAAGTTCAGGATCTGCATAGATGGAGGCAGAGGCAGTTTGTAGTATACAGGGTTGATGTGGCAAAGAACCGAGAAGGGACCTAGAAAGCGAGGACCAAGCTTAAAGGCTAGGGGTTCTTGAAGCATACGTGCTTAGCAGACAACAATACCTTATCACCAGGATGAAATACACTTTTTATCCATCTGTATCTTAAACTGGGAGCATTAATCGACAGGTATCCTGGCAGATGCAGTAAATCCTTTGATCCTGATAGAGGCAAGGGATGCAATAGTCCAAAAGTCTTGAGACAAGATGATTTGTTGTGGGCACAAGTGGAAAAAGTGAGAACGAAATCTTTGAAATCTTGAATAAGAGTAGACCACCTGTAGTACTGTGAGATTAATAATAAGGATTTTCATTTACCTGGGTGGCCGTCTAACTTGGCAAGTGGCCATATTTAAGAATTATTTTCCCAAAGGATATACAAAGGAGGAATCTGTTGGAGGTTGTCGGGTAGCTGCAGAAATCAAGCATTCTGAAGGGATGATGTGCTAAGGCATGGAGTCGAATGCAGCGACCTTCAAGTTTTTCTCTGCAGACCTAAAGTGTAAAGAATATTAAACCAAGCAAAGAAAAGTGACCATCTAGCTTGCCTGGGTTTTAACTGTCTGAGGAAGAGGATATTCTTGTGGTCAGTAAAGATATTCACTGGATGACAAGCACCTTCTAGAATATGGTGCCCTTCTTCTAGAGTCAATTAAATTGCCAGCAATTTTCATTCCCCAACGGTATAATTTCTTTCCACTGGGGAGAAGGTTCTTAAGAAAAAAAAAACACAGGTAACAGTCTTGCTTTTCGGAGTCTTCAGTGTGAGAACAGCTCTGGCTCTCATGGAAAAGGTATCAAGTACAAGGGTTTTTCTGGATCCGAGCAAGTTAAAATCAATGCTGTGGCATTAAAACGGGCAAAAACTTCTTCCCGTCATGCAGCCAGAATTTAGGGTTGGAATTCTTCTTAGTCAGAGCTGTTGAATCGCACGAAGTCTATGAGGTTGTGACCATAGAAGAACAGCAGGCGATTTAGCGGGGTCCATTAGCAGACCTCTATCAGAGACTGGTCTGTTCAAAAATACATTTCTCCAGTTTTGCATAGAGGTGATTGGCCCGTAAACGTCTTAACACCAGGTGCACATAGTCACAATGAGATTTGAGATCAGGAGGAAAGATCAATATATCATCAAGATACAAACATATAGGAGATCTCAGAAGACTTCATTGACAAAGTTCTGGAAGGCGACTGGAGAATTGCAGAGGTAAAATTGCATCACCAGTTACTAGAAATGTTCATCAAGGGTATTGAAGGCAGTCTTCCATTCCTCACCTTCATGAATACGGATCAGGTTATAAGCTCCTTTTAAGTCGGGTTTAGTGAAGATTCTGTCTCCATGTAGATGATCAAAGAGTAGATAGGTAGTGGATACCAGTGCTTGTTTAAGCCCCATTAGTCGATGCAGTCATGAAGAGATCCATCTTCTGTACAAAGAAAAACCCGGCACCAGCGGGACAAGATGTCTGATGGATCATGCACTTTTGCAAGTTTTCCTTGATATAGAGGGACATGACTTGGGTTTCGGCTACAGACAAAGGATACACTCTTATTCAAAGAGGCGTTGTGTCTGGAATCAAATCTATCAGGCAGTCATAGTCCTGATGCGGCTGAAGAGTCTCTGCTTGCTTCTCATTAAACACATCAGCAAACTCCTGATAAGGAGTCGGAAGACCTGGAAGCAGATTCAAGGCCTTTGATGGAGAAGCAGCCTGCACCTAGCAAAGTGCCGTGAGACACAAGGACTGGCACTGCTGTCCCCAGTGAGTGACTTGCCCGTTTCCAATCCAGTACAGGAGCATGGAGCTGCAGGCATGGAAGGCCCAGGAAAACTGTGGAGGTAGAACATGGCATCAGGAGGAACAAGAGCTTCTCTTTGTGGAGTACACCAGTTTGAAGTGACAGAGGCTCGGTCCAATACTGGATGGTGCATTTCAAGAGTTCTCCAATAACAGAAGAAACAACCAGAGGCTTGACAAGAAAAGTTTGGCCCAGATGGGGAGCAAAGCAGGACCGGAAAGGTCAAATGAGGAGAGGATGTATCTTCACTTAAGATCGCCTCTCCTACGGAGCCTAGGCGCTGAAATTCCCAGACAAACTGGACAGTCCTTCAGGAAGAGAATTTGGCTGGCACAATACCAGACGACATTCTGGAGACGTCTGCGAGTGTGTTTTTCCTCATACATGTTGACTCTCTCCACTTGCATGGGTTCACCTCAAGGAATCATTGGCAAGGACAATGGAGGCCTCTGGAAGACTGGTGCAAGTCGAGGAAGTTGTGGTGGCCGGAAGAGTTCGAGGCTGGCACAGCTCAAGCTGCCCTCAGTGAAACAGATGTCAATTCTTGTAGCAAGAAGAATAAGGTTATCCAGAGAGGTTGGAAGGTCCTGGCCAGCCAGTTCTTCTACCAGTGAAACATTCCCAAAATGCTGCTACAAGAGCCTCATTACTCTAGGCTTGCTCAGTGGAGAGGGTGGGAAACCTTATGGTGTGCTGCCCTACTATAGATTTGTCTTGGCGTAGACGTAGCGTAGAAGACACAATGGAGGAGGTTCACCTAGGTTCCTCGAAGACTTTATGGAATTCATCAAAGAAAAGCTGCAGGTTGACCGTTATCAGATACACTTGCTCCCAGAAGGGAGTGGCCCAGACTAGGGCTTTGTAAGGCAGAAAACTGACCCCAAAGGCCACCGTGGTACGGTTGGAAGAAAATTGATCTGCCTTCATCTCCAGGTGTATGGTACATTCGTTTAGGACACCCCAACAGTTCCTTGGGTTCCTGTTGTATTGTGGCAGAAATGGCAGGTAGATCTAGCAGGGACACCTTGGGGGGATGCATGGCCACTGTGTACTGTTACATGACGAGGTAGTGGATCCTCTGGATCACCGGAAAAGATGGATATAAACTACATCAGGGAGTAGAATCTAAGGAGCCTCCTGGTATTCACCCGGTATTCATGATAGCCCGACGCGAGGCCGCTTGGACTTTGCTGAGGGGGAATCTCAGGTCACTACCCCTTACGTAGGCAGTCGCGATGACAGTGAAGGTGCAGACATGGTACAGGAGGAGTAGGCCTCGAGACGTGGTCAGTGGGCAGGCGATAAGGTCAGAGCAGGCAGCAAACAGGACGTTGTCAGGTCACTCGATAAGGTCGCGGTAGTCAGAATACGCTAAGGCTCAAGGGAAACACACCAACACAGTGGCGAGTTGCAGGAGGGAAATTGACCTAATATAGGGACCATCATCTGCTGGAGTGCTGGCCCTTAAAACCCACGAGAGTCAGCGCGTGAGCTTTAGGGAGCAGGTAAGCATGCACCTGCCAGTGTCTGCAAGCAGAGCAGGAGCAAGTGAGTACAGGTGCCGGGTAACGGAGCAATGAGTGCAACCACAGTCCGAAAGGTGGACTGTGGTGCACCTCATGACAACTGGCAACACCTAAGGAATGGTAAATTTCTAGAAGGAATGACAAATGAACAGAACAACAGAATATAAGAGAAGATGCTCCATCATTATTTCACAGGAGACGCAAGTATTTAGTAAAACAGACATGTCAAGAATGGTGACAGGTTCTCTTTAAACTGCAAGACACAGATAGCAGAGAGCCCTTCTGCAAGACATATGGGCCCCTTGTTCTTCAATAACTCATCAAAAAGCAACCCCTATGTCTACAATCCAGTAGTTGGGAGCCACAACATTCATTTTATTGGTCCCTTTCATGGAGTCTAATAGACAGATGGACACTGCTTTGATGGGACAGTGGTCTACTTTATCTACTGGGTCTATGTGCAAATGCATGGGTTGCACATATGGTATGTCTGTTCTTGCATCAGACTGGAGTATTACAGTGTTTAGCATCTTGATGAGGTACACAGTAGTTTTCCAGCTTGTATTATATACTGTATATACTATAGTATAAAATAGTTTAGCTGTGTACTATATAGCTCTGTCCACACGATGAGTATCCACACAGATTCCGACTTGAAATACTTGTCTAAAGCCGAAAGTGAACAATTTTTATTGACGTCAATAGAAAATATGCGCTATAGTTCATACAACACATGTTTTTGGTGGTCTGTTTTTGCTGTGAAGAACTTAGAACATGCTCATTCTTTTTTCGGAAAATGCATGGAGATTTGCTATTAAAGTCAACGTGGATGTCAATGGGGATGGCTAAAAACCTCAGGTAAAATGCACTCCAAATATTTATATGTGGATTTTCACACAGATCTGCGTCCAAAACCACATAGAAATGAATGGGATTAAAAAAAACAACCATAAATCCACATGCAATACCATATGAAATGCTCATTGAAAACAGTGTTGCCCGAAGTAGTTTTAAAATGTCAGAATAGCAGTATATCTTGTGATTTATACGACTAAAAAACATTGTTCATAGCTAAGCAACAGCTACAATTTTATATTGTCTGTGGTAGTTACTGTAACACATACAGAAAGATCCCTGTTTGGTTTGTATGCATATGTATGGAATGAAGCAACAATTACAAAAATATTCTTTGAAAGTCCAGAGAGCAGAGAAAAATGTGTGTTTACATAATGGTGCACATTTAACAAGGCATTTGCGTCAGAATTTTGGCACAATTTGTGCTAATATAATGTTGTGCATGCTTAAGACCACATTTATTATGCATTTTAGACAGTTTATAGATACTTATGCACCTTGTTTGACAAAAGGGGGTGTGGTCTCAGTAAAGGGGTGTGTTTTAGCTTGAAAGAAGCTAAGACACTTTCTAAGAGTAAAAGGGTATGTTCACACAGCTGATTTTGACACTGTTTTGCCACAGTTTTCTGAGAGTTTCCTCATCCAAAATAGCGTCAAAAAGCCTACAAAACACTCCCATTTCATTTTCATTTATTCCTATTTAAAACTGCATTGTAGTTCACACACACGTTTTCAGTGCTTCTTTGGACACTTTTGGACGCGGAAAAAGAAGTGTCGCATCAATTCTTGAAACGTTTTAAATGCTGAAAATTTCCATAGAAATCAACGGAGAGCTTCAAAACGTCGGTGCTGTTTCAGACGCGTTTCTGGGCGTTTCAGAAACAAAACCTGATCAAAACCTCGTCTGAAAAGGCGTTTTTGAGGCGCTTTTCAGAGTTTTTGATGCTGATTTGGATGCTAAAAAATCAGTGTCCAAATCATTCGTGTAAAACATCCCCTAAGGTGCGCCACATCAGAAAGAAAATACCACCGATTCTTGACAAAGAATCCAGATGGTATTTTACATCTTATATGGGTTTTTTGGGGAAAAAAAATTCGCCACGGATGTGGATTCTCTGCCCCTCCTCACCACTGACATGACCTTCCCCCTGAATACCAGAAGGAAGAATGAACATGTTCTGAGCTTTTCAAGTGTTAGACTGGGGTGCCAAGGGCCCAATCAGAGGAGTCGATTTTAGGGGCCCACTTTGCCTCGCTGTCTCCGCCCCCTGTATGGTGTCCCCCCGGTCTTGCCGCAACTTAAACACTATGTAAAGACATCATCCACTAATTTAATCAAGAAGGAGCCTGGGCTTCCGGCCCTCCTTCACCAAATTTTTGGTCTCCCCACCTAATTCACTGAGGGGTAAACTAAAATTTCAAGATATATGCCCCCCCCCCTCCGAACGAACTTTTATATAAATAAAAATTTTTTTAAAAAGCATAACACAAATTGATTTAAAAAACCAGTAAATAATTTGTACATTACCAAATAACACAACTACATAACCCTTTCCCCCCTGTTTCAGGGGGTGCGGAGGGGGGACGTTGCTTTCATAGGGTGTGGGACTGTCCTGCTGCAACACTACTGCGAGAGACCCGGGTTTTTTGAATAAAGTTGGGTTTCCCAAATTTTTCTCACCTGAGAATGTATTTGGGAAATTGTAAAGAGTTAATCCCAGTAAAGGGGACCGCACCCCTACTTACTTCTCTTTTTTATGCAAAAAACATTTTTTTGACGGGAAGCCGCCAAGGGCCATTTTTAGGCAGTGGAAACAGCGGGTTAAGCGCCCCTCCCTCGTATAAAACCACATACGCGCGGGGGTTCCCCCAAAGCGTTTCTCTCCCCATTTTGGGAGTAACTGGACTGCAGCTCAAGGGTTGAATGGAAATTTGATAAGGAAAAATGGACCAAGACCGACAACGTGAATGAGGGAAAGACCGTTAAGTTGATGTTTTAACGGGGCTGAACACAATTGAGTTTATATCGGAAAAATCTAGTAAGACTAAATAGTCTCCTTTTTCCCGATATCATGACTTGTTCCAACATATTTAAGGCTAAACTACTGTAGCTTATATGTTCCTCCTGTCAATATCCATCAAAACGTCAAAATTTTCTAAATTAATTTTCTCGATTGAAATTATTGTTATGCTTCTGTAAAAATTTGTGAAAAATGTTGTTTCTATTTCCTTGTGATCATTTAGAAAACTAAAATAAAGCCTTTAAAAAAAAAAAAAAAACACCACACATAAAAAGATCGGGGTATGGGCCCCTCAAAGGGGTTTCCCCCCAGTTGGGGAGGCATGTATAGGTCCCCTCAGTTAAGCAGGTATATATAGGTCCCAATCAGTCAGGTAGGTATATAGATATGTCCCCTCAGTCAGGCAGGTATATATATTTATGCTTCCTCAGGCAGGCAGGTATATGGATAAATGTCCACTCAGGCAGGTATATAGATAGATAAAGGACTCCACAGGCAGGCAGGTATATAGATAGGTCCCCTCAGGCAGGTATATAGATAGATATATGTCCCCCCAGGGAGTAACCCCGGGGTTTAAAAAAAAAAAAATACTCCCTTTCCTGCTTCCCCAGCCAGCGCTACCTCTCCGCCAAAACTGGGGGGCATGAAATCATCACGCCTCCAGTTCTGGGCCGCTGCTCCAGCAGCTCCTTGGCTGCACAGCTAAGTGAGTGACAGCTGTGCGGCCGAGGAGAGGCAGCGGCGCAATGAGGTAACTACATCACACCGCTGCCCGGCTCAGTATTATGGGGCCACGACGGGCCCCGCTGTGTCGGACCCGAGGCCTTACGGAGGATCCACCGATCCTCCAGTGGGCCAGTCTGACACTGTATATAAAGACATATATTTCTTTTAAAAAACTGATTTACTTTGGATAATATGTCAGGTCTGAATGTTAACATTTTAAGGTATAATACTTGTGAATAGGGTTTTTAAAATGCTATCCACATGCAGAAGAAAAATTAAGGGAGACATTGTATGAAGGAAGGCGCTTTGAAGTGAATTGTCAGGTTTTTCAGAATAATCACCTAATGATGAAATGGTTTTTTGTGTGATTAAAATGGAGTCTAAAATTCACCGTGCCTCGCCATGTGTTTTTAAAAAGTGGGCATTTGTAATGGCCTAACTTTATAAAAGACTATAGATAGGTTAAAAAAAAAAAAAAGTCTTTAAAAAACGATTTATGAAAAAAACTAAACGATCCGTTGGTGGCCACAGTCCCCCAAAACCCGTGGTTTGCTGGGTTTTTCTATTTTTAGAATAAAGTTGAAAGCAGCAAAAAAAAATTTAAAAATTTAATTTTAAAAAATAAACTTTTTTAAATTGAACAAACCCCCATCACTGGGTTTTTTTAAAGTAAAAAAATATTTTTTTTGAATTTTTTAAATTTAATTTCATTTTATAGGAGTATTTTTATATTTTTGGGTTTTATATGTTTATATTAATATTTTTTTTTTACATTTAAATCATTTAATTTTATACAGTTTTTTTAATTATAATAAATTACTTTTTATTAAAGTACAGAATCAAGAAATATTGGGCATATTTTTTCCCAAAGGATTTTAAACTTTGAACTTTTGTGCTCTTCACTAATTCTCTAAAAGAATTGAAATCCGGGCGAGTCTCTCCTGTCAGCAGGCGTGTCTCTCCTCCCAGGAAGCGTGTCTCCCCTCACTGAAGAACTGTGACACCATCATTTTGTATGAAGCAGGGGATTGTAGTGCTAAGAGATTTATTGACCATCCGGAATCCATATTGACAGTATCACTTTAAGAATTATAGATCATAATAGCTAGGCTTTAAGCTGTAATTTTCCTAGGGCTTGGTAAATGTTAGTAAGAAACAGTATATTGACACAGAGGTTTGAAATCAGGGTCTCTCACATGACTTCGTTGTTGTGGGAGCGTTGTACTGAGTAGCCACATAGCTCTGTGCTGGTGTAAACAATTACTACCCAGCGATGTTTAGAGGGAAATCATAGGAACCCAGGTGTACAGCATCAAGTCATGGGTTTTTTCCAGTGCCAGGTTAACCTCTTAAGAACTGGCCATTCGAAGGAGGGAGGCCTTATACTGGAAAAGTACTGATCTGTCAGCTTGCGTAACACTTGGTTACGCAGGCATTTGTTTCAAGTAAGATATAAGCTGGGAAAAGTTTGCTGCGAAGTTAGAAGTAGCTGTACCTGTGGGCTATAGAGGGCCGCCTCGCCGCCAGAGTGTGGATCCCAGGTAGATCTCTCTATCTCGCTGGCCCCTTCGCCCAACTGATTTTACAGATAGATGATGTTGATAAGATGCCTGGTGAAGCTTGGACCTGTATATGGGGGCACCCGTGCACGGTGTGGATCTCAGGATTATCTTTCTATCTTCGCTGGTCCGTGTTACCAGCTGATGCCAATAGATGATGCCTATAAGATGCCTGATGAAGCTTTGACCCATATATAGATGTGATGTAAGTATGTGTAATCCATACTATACGTGCTTTGCCTTTGTAACCAATATTATGCGTGCCTTGCCTTTATAATCTATATTATGCAAAAGTATATACAATATCACACTATCTTTTTGTAGTTTTATGTAATCATTGAGTTACTCATATAATAAAGTAAATAAAGCATTGGATGTTGCCTTCTTTAAAGCCGTATCGGACCCACACAAAGAGTTGGCAAAACAGGGATGCAGAAGGTTGTCTGGATATAACACCTCTGTAGCCTCCTGCATGCTTATGTCTGCAGCCTTCAGGCTCCACAAGCTCCCTTCTGTGCTATATGCAGTTATACACACAGATGAGACATGTGAGATATGCACACTGCCCTCCCCCTTCCCCTCTGTTACCAGGCTGCAGTCTGTGTTACTGTTTTATATGGAGCAATACACACTGCACTTCTACCCTTCTATCCCCCTGTTAACAGGTAGGAGACTCTATAATACTGTGTTATATGAGGGGATCTGTGACTTTAAGGGGTTTTGCCACCATGTAATGTCGACGTGGGATGCTTAGAAATCATAAGTTAGGCACTTTCCTAAATGCATCTCATTAAAAAAGTGTAAAAAAAAGCAGCTATCACACAAGTAAAGATGTCCACTCTATCACTCAATGTTCACTGACAGCAAGCACCTGTTATTTCTTTTAGTTTACACTCAAATTACACTGAAAGCCAGCAGCTTTTACTTCTGTTCTAGTGGTGTTCACCCAAATTGTACTGAAACAGGCAGAGATCTTTACTCAACTACAAGGACAAATGTCAGCTTCAAGTAAAGATCTCTGCTTGCTGTCATGACAGTGAGTGAAAACAATGGGAGAGAAGCAATCAGCTTTGAGAGAAGACCCTGCTCAGCCTATAACTAACTTGGACTGGTAGTGCAGTGGTAGAGCTTTGCTCTTACAATGAAGGGGTTTGGAGTTCTAGTCCCTCACAGACTATATCCCACCCCCCCTAAATTCTACACATATGTAGAGAGACCTAAAATATATGTCAATCTCTATAATATATATACACATACATAGCTCCCCTATATCATGTCTCATCCCCCAAGTATATGCATTGTATCTCATATGTTGAAAGTGCTTGGTGTGACTGTGAGGATGGGACACTATATAGGGGAGCTTTGTGTTTATTTAAATAAAATTGTAGATGTCTACACATATATTTTCATATTTTTACATATGTGTACAATTCATAAAAGAAAATTGAAAAAAACTACTGATGGGGCTTGAACTCCTAACCTCTCTCTGCAGAGCTGATAAGCTAAGCATTACACTACAAATACAACTTGTACAAACATTGTGTTGAATCCTTATGTTATACACTACAGATGGTGACATCACAAGGAGGTGGGGCTTTCATTAGATCTGAGGAACAGAATGCCCTCTTTTCAAAGTAGCAGCTTAAGAACTGGACCTGTGAGGAGGTGAATCAACCTCTTGACAGAAGCCCTTTAAATAGGCAGTAATTTCCCAGATCATTGACCCTAGAGCTGGGAGATGTATATAGAGCCAGCAGACCTTGGTTTCACTATCGATTTTAACAGCTCAGAGGGGAGTAAAAACACAGAGTGTGCAGGCAGCCAATCACAGCCCAGAGGGCGTGGCCGGGGTGTTTTCTGTCTAGGGGCGTATCCCAACAGGCTGAATGAAATGTCAGCCAGCCAATCACAGTACAGTGGGCTGTCTAGGGGGGGCGGAAAACATCCAGGGGGCGTGTCCGACCTGCAACAGCAGAAATAGAACACAGATGTCAGGGACCGGTCAGGGACACACACACAGACAAAGACAAGTGGGCCCTGACTCTGATCCCAGCCCCTGTCCCTGCCTTTTGGAGAACCCAACTCCTTAATAGGCCGGCCCCAATCGGAAGACTGATGGCTGCACTGATGTAGGTGCAACACAGACAGGACAAACAGACACAGAACAAATAAACGTAGTCGGGCGGTCCAAGTCAGCAACAGTATGGTCAGAGAGGTACAGAGACGTGAGACAAAGAGGATAAGCAGAGTCCAAGCCAAAGGTCAATACCGGTTGGGCGCAGCAGTATAAAATCACTAGGAGACAGAGAACAGTCAGGAGAACAGCAGGGTCAAAATACAGAAAAGGCACATGCAAAATGAAGGGCTAGCTATAAGCAAAAGACCTCTATAGCAGTCACAGGTGACTGGTGAAGGCATCCTTAAATAGGTAAGCAGCAGATACAGAACAGAGGTGATTGGTGGAAGAAACACAAAACTAGATAGGGAAACAAGGCTGTCAATCAAGGAGGAACACTGGTTAACTGAAAGAGTGCTGGAGGATTCCTGGCCACGGGCGTTGGCCAGGAATCAATTACCTACAGACAAAGAAGGACCAGTTCACACTGGTGAATAAGAATACAAGGTATTACGTTAAAAAACATGGTTTACGTCGTACCGGCCGTGGCCGGCGACCAGAGCCAAAAGCAGGGGGCATGTCAGGCACAATCGTGACAACAGATTTACAGAAAAGCTCATATCTGCTAAACCAAGTGACTGAGGTAATGCATCCCAATTACAAAAGTGCTTATTTTTACTGTCCCCATAATCTGAGACATGATCTTTGTAACGATA
Source organism: Phyllomedusa bahiana (assembly GCA_025379985.1). Taxonomy (NCBI): domain Eukaryota; kingdom Metazoa; phylum Chordata; class Amphibia; order Anura; family Hylidae; genus Phyllomedusa; species Phyllomedusa bahiana. The sequence continues at coordinate 90,334 of JAODAL010000136.1, read as the reverse complement.
AAACCCCTTTAACAGCAAATCTAGCTCAACTTCAACTCCTCAGGCTCATGCAGACCACATTGAAATAGGTCTGCCTGTTGGAGCAGTAATGCGCCTAGTTTTGCCGAACCACATTCATATTTGTGTCTAATATTATGAGTGTGGTGTAACATGCCTCCATAATGCCCCTTCATGTTAGGCGTTCACATTCGTTAAGCGCATTAGACATTGTAGACTGCTCACTTAGGCGCATTTTACGCCAGAAAAGGGTGAAAAACCCAATCATATATGTCTCCCTAAGGCTATGTGGTGAGGCGTAATCCATAGTTCTCTATGAGAACTATGGATTACCGTGATTGCGGCACGCATCTCACTGTGTATTAAGCGCAATACACAGCAAAATATGCCCGCAATTACGCCTGAAAAATAAGCCGTGTGAACATAACCTAAGAGTGAAAAATCAGAACTTAGGAAACAAATAAAAAATTGTGGGATAGAATGAGGGGGTTAAATAATGTGTTCAATGTTTTTTGCGGGCCAGAACGATGAACAATTGTGGTAATAAATTTAAAAAAAATTTATTGTGTTTTGTGCCCAGTTATTGTGGCATGAAATAATGAATCCTGTCATGATTAAATTTTCAACCACACACATTGCAGCCATGGTAAAAAAAAAACTGCAAAACCTAGCCTTGTCCAGAAGTTTTGGGTAATACGATGCATATTAGAGAGCAGGCACCCCAGTGGTAGTATATGCCCCTAGTTTAATGTGAAGTGAGGGAATATTATCAGGCTGGATCACACAACTCAATACCAATGCAGGGGCTGGAAAAAGCATTGACAGCTGTTTCCCAGCTCAGTGCTGCTTTGTAAAGATTATGAGTAAGAAGAGTGAGAAGCTTAGTCAATAAGGCACGCGCCTCTACAAGCCTCTAAGCATATATACAGTTCATATCAATAATATTAAATTAAGAATAGAGAAAAATTCATCACGTTTATTGTATTATCTATTATTTTTATATTGCTTAAAGTCCAATTGAAAAACAAAAAGTAAAATGGAATATTAGCATGAATGTTTCAGTAAACACATCGTGCTGAGGCTTGCCTGGTCCACCAGCTAGTCCCTGCGATTCCTGCTCCAGCAGTGACATGCTGACACATGCGACTGCAGGAGCCCGTAATTGACATACCATTGTAAGGTGCGTGTTTGGATCCTTGTTTCAGACCCAAAATAGACCCAAACATGCATCTAACAATGTGCAGTGTGATTTACATTGCTTCCAATGTAAGAGTTGCATCGACGTTCAGACGAGTGATCATGATACGTGTTTTACATGTGTCTTTGTGATGCGTCTTTCGGATCCATTCAAGGAATTGACATGCCAATTCTTGATCCATTTGACGAAGCAGACACCCTATTTAAAACTAAGGGTTTGCACTTCTATGCAGCCAAAACGCATCCAAAAACGCGGCACATTTTTGGGGTCTTTTGGCTTTTTTTAAAAGCGGCCCTTTGAATACGGTTTTTTTAATCCGAAAAATATACTCAAAACACCATATGAACATCCCCTAAGAGCCCAGAGCCACAGCTGAAAACTTGGGGGGTGATTAAACAAATTTGTAAACCAGCTAACTGCAACACAACATATAAGGAAAAAATTTCCTTTGGAATTTACGTCAGATTTCAAGTCGGTTTGTTAAATTCCAAAGCAATCAATTCTATTCATTGAATGGAAAAAACAGCTTAATTCCAGAATTTTTCTACAGCACGATTTTAAACAAAAGCAATATTAGCTGTTTTTTCCCCCCCTGATATTGCCGTAGAAAAACAAAAATACCCAACAATAGAATTGTGGGTTTCTTTGGGTCATTCCGGCTCCTGGAAAAATGGATTAAAAAATTATCCAAAAATTGCATGTACCAATAAAAAATAAATCTCTCCAAGCAAATCTTAAAGGGGTTGTTCCACTTCAGACATTGATGTCATGTCAGATAGTTGCGGTTTCCACCTCTGGGATTCAGAGAATGAGCCCCGAAACCTCTCCTTTTTGGACGGAGAGGTGGTCGGGACACTCCCATTAAAATAAATGCGGTTTCAAATCTAAAGCAGTGATCTCAAACCTTTTAGAGATCGAGTGCCCAAACTGCAACCCAAAACCCACTTATTTATCACAAACACAGCAACACAGCAATTTAACCTGAATACTGAGGTTTTAGTTTAGGAAATACAAGGCTGGGATTGGGGCAGTTATCTCATTAAGGATAGCAGAGCTCCTTTGATGCACAATCTCACATGGTAGCACTAGAAAGTTTTTCTTTTTTTTCTTAAATTAAATTGTCTCGCTCCATTACATCATTTGTCTGTAATGTATACTAGCGTAAAGTCCTACTTTCACCTACTGCTTGTACCAGCCCTAAACCCACACTTTTGTGACATTTGTGGCATATCCTGTGGATAGCCTATAAATGTTTGAGATTGGAATACCTCTATAATTTGTACAGTCCATCCATAGCATTATGAGCTTTGATAGGTTACTTTTATAATCACCCTAGTAAGATTCATCGCCTGTTGTGGCGGAAATGACTTTTATGGGGGCGCTATTTTACAGCCCTTAAGTGTTTCATATACGGTAAGACCCAAATGAGCTACATTCATAGTTACTTAGTCTGTTAAGGCCCGAAAAAGGACAAGACATCCATCCCACGTTTCACGCCGGTTGTGCTATTGTCGTTGATAAAGAGGAAGGCAAAAACCCACATGAGGTAGAAGCCAATTGGTCCCTCATTTTAGGGAAAAATATTCCTTCCGGTCTATGCAATCGGATAAATCCCTGGATACTCACAGAATCCTAGTCATTATAAACTTGCTTATATTATACGACTCCAGAATTGCATCCAAACCCTTTTTAAACTATGTTTTCACCATGATCAATTTCCTCTGGCAGAGGTTCCACGTCTCATGCTCTTACAGTTAAAGATTCCTTTTCTATGTTTATGTAGAAACTTTCTTTCTCACGACATAGGAGGTTGCACCCTTGTTCTTAATTACATCATGGGTAAAATATATCTTAGATTTAGTGATCGATTTAATGACCGTTAATATATTGTATCATATTTATTATGTCCCCCGGCAAGCCGTCTTTTCTCGAAGCTAAATAACTCTAATCTTGCTTATCTTTTCTGGGTATTGCCAGTTCACCTTGTCCCTTTTATTATTTTTGTTGTTCGCCATACCTGTTCATGCTCTTACAATGTCTTTTCTGTTTCCGGCGGTGATCCAAAAACTATACACAATATTCATGTTCGTGGTCTTGCCAGGGTACTTATTTTACGGATGAGTATAATGTTCTCAAAATGTGAATCTATGCCCTTTAATACACCCAATAACCTTTTTGCCTTGGCCTGCTGCTTGACATTTAAGGTTTACTGTCCTCACCAGGGATTCCCAAAGTACTCTCTCAATGTCACTCTTATTCCAGGTTTTTCCAATTTAACATGTAATCTGTTGTAAATGATTTTTTCCTCCCGTGTGCATAACTTGCAATTTGATCTGTGTTTAAACCTCATCTGCCATCTTCTCTGCCCTAGGGCCTCCAACTTTTCCTGTATCCCTTTTATAGTAAACCATTATACTCTATTTTGTTGAGTACTTTACAGAGCTTACGTATCATAGCAAAAGCGATGATTCGACTGTGAAATCCATGTGTGATCATTAATGCAAAATATTAAAGAGGATAGGGCCCATTACTGACCCTGTGGTACCTCTCTGCAGTAACAGGATACAGTCCTGAGTATGTAGCGTTAATTAACCACCCTTTGTTTTCTTCAATGAGCCAGTTGCTTACCCACTTGCACACTTTTTTCCAAAATTCCAAGCATTCTCATTTTACTTAACAACCTTTTATGTGGACAGTATCAAATGCTTTTGAGAAACTCTAGTTATTGGACATCCAATGCCTCACGCCCGAGCCAGTCTGGAAACTAACTTCCTCATAGAAGCTGATGAGATTTAGTTTGACAGGACGTCTTTCATAAACCCTTGCTGGAACGGGCGTTTTATATTTATTGTCAGTGAAGATAGTTCAAGGATAGTTTCTCTAAAGAAAACACCTTCAAACAATTTTACCCACAACTCAGAGGTTTTCAACTTCGGCCTGCCTATAGTTTCATGGATCCCTTTTTGACCCTTTTTGAATATTGGCACCACATCTTGCATATGCGCCAATCCTTTAGGACATACCCCGTTATTTTACAGTCTTTAAATATTAAGAATCGGGGCCTATCTATCACATTACTTAACTCCTTAGGATTGTGGTGTATACACAGCAGGACCTGGGGATTTGTCTATTTTTATTCTTATTAAGACGGGCTGCCCTTCTTCCGGGTTAGACAAGAAAAACATTTAAGCTGGAGTTTACCTCTTCCCTTTGCTTCATCACAAGGAAGGGTCTCCCCCTCCATAAATAACTGTGGGGGAAAAAATGTTTAATAAAGGTTTGCCAGATTCTCATCGCCCTCTACAGTCTTCTTCCTCAATACTTTTCAAGGGCACATTTCTGTTTTTATCTTTTTACGATTTTATATAATTATCTAAATATTTGGGGTTACTTTTACTTTCTTGGCAATTATGTCTTTCTGTCTCCACTTTTGCTGCCTTTATCACTATTTTACATATTTTATTTTTTTCCTTATAGCTTTTTAGTGTCTCTTCACTGCCCTCCTGTTTTAGTAGTTGAAAAGCTCTTTTTTTATTTATTGCTTCCTTTACATCTCTGTTGATCCACATTGGGTATTTCCTGTTTTCTAATTATTTTATTTACCATGATAATGTTTTTGAAAACTATTCACCATTCTATCTATTTGTTCTGTATTTTAAAACACTTGTCCAGTCAATACGGTTTAGTGGCTCGCGACAAAAAAACTCTACTTGAAGGATAAATGGATATTTATGTTTTTATGGGCCACTAACTTCCTAGGTGACCAACCTGAATATAGTTGTTATGCGGTCAGGTTTTTATTGTAGATTATAGTCTCTGGAGGGGCCATTCCGCTAGTCGGATTCCTGCACAATTTGGGAAAGGTAATTATCTTTAGTTATTGACAAAAAACTGTTTTCTTTATGGAGCTACAGGTTCAGTTTCACAATTTATGTATGTGCGTTATATAAAGTCGCCCCTAATAAAAACCTCATTCTGATTTAGCTGCCTAATCTATTTGCTCTCTGAGGAGATACCTCTTTCCATGGGTTCTGTTATATTTGTGGGCCTATAGCAGACCCCCTATAGTTTTATATTACTGTGATTACCTCCATGTCTTATCTACCCATAATGATTCCACATGTTCAAAATATCTTCGTATTTATCTTCTTCCCGCAGTGCTGGCTTCAGACAGGATTTACAAAGTGACAGACACCTCCCCCCTTCACAAGTCCTTACAATCTCTTCTTATATTGACTCGTAAACCTCGTTATACACGGCCTGTCGTAGCTCTAGTCCAGCCATGTCTACAGTTATCTACCACACACTATGTCATATTTTTCTTCAGCAATAATATTCTTGTTCTTTATTTTATTGGTCAGACTCATGGGCATGGCAGCATGCAATTTTAGAGATTTTCATTCCTTTCTCCCAGGTTCTTTTTTAAACTATTGCTTTACCACCTCCCTCCACTCCACCACCTGTTTTATCCCTAATTCCCAGCTATCTATCTTCACTTGCTGATATTACTGTTGTGACTCAACTGACCACACAAGATTTGTAGTGATCTGTATGGATATAATTCGCGACTTTCAGCGTTGATTATCACTTGCTATCATTTCTTGCCTTAGTTTGTTTCTGTGGTGCTAATTTAAGGGTGCTTTCACACAACGCAGTTTTGGTGCAGTTTTAACTGCACTCCAATTAAACTGCCTTTATTACCAACAAGCTTTTTGCACTTATCTAAACTGTTTGGAGAGTGATCAATTAGTGTGTCTGTAATCCACAAGACTTCAAACACAGTTATTGATTACATATTTGAAACCTTTCTGAGCAATTTAGACAACTGAAAGAAGCTTGCTGGTAATAAAGGCAGTTTAATTGGAGCAGTTTTAATTAAAACTGCACCAAAACTGTGCTGTGTGAAAGCACCCAAAGTATAAGGGCTAGTTAAGAGCTATTTACCTAGGAGTCGATTTATCAGCCCGGGAGACCTAGTAAATAATGCCGCGCCACTTGGAATCTGTATGCTGACGTCAACAGGTGGAGCCGCAGCATCAATAACACAGGAGATGCAATGGCCGCTCTGGACTTTGTGTGCGTCATAAGTTAGATTCTGATGCTGCTGTGGGAGCAGCCCGGCACACGTGCCAACAGAGACAGCACTGAGTACCCCCTCTGGCACTTTTGCCATAGGTACACCAACGCTGTGCTACAGCAACGTGACATTTGAGAGAAAAAATAAAAAAGTTATTTTCTGACCAGTACTAGTTTATGCTGTAAAAATATTAAGGGTTTTGACTCTAATTTATTACAGAAATAATGTTGGGTGTCTCGGTCAGAATGCAAAGTATTTATAAACATTTTTATTTGGATTACAAATCTGAATCCTGCATTTCATGGCATAAAAACTAATAGATATAATCTAGAAAGTGCACTTATCTTTTAATACGAAACGCTAAACTAAACTACACCTCTCATACCTTTTCCTCACACTGGAGAGATTTGGATTTGGACCCTCCTTTATAAGTTGGGTACGGCTGCTGTATAGGGAACCGGTTTCGAGAGTAGCAGTTAATGGGTGGGTTTCGGAGCCATTTCATCTATATCGAGGAACGAGGCAGGGATGTCCTATTTCCCCCCTCCTTTTCGCCTTGGCAGTGGAGCCCTTGGCAGTCAAAGTAAGGTCGGATGTTCGTATTAGAGGCCTATCCACTCCTTTTATCTGTGAAAAATTAGCTTATATGCTAACGATACTCTGTTGTATTTGTCCGACCTGAATGACTCTTTGGAATCCACACTGGCAGTGGTTGGGGAATTTGGGTCATTCTCCGGGATTGTGATTAATTGGGAGAAATCTAAGGTCCTGCCGATTGACCCATCGGTCCCAGTGGCCCGGGCAGTGGCATCCCCTCTGGTTTGGGCCTCCTCCGTTACTTATCTGGGGATACAGGTGTCAAGATTGGTCCAAGAATTTGAATTGTTGAATATATCTCCCCTCTGTGAGTTTCTACAAAACAAAATTAGTAATTGGAATAAATTGCACCTCTCCACGGCGGCGCATTAGTTTGGCTAAGCTGTCACTTTTGCCCAAAATACTGTACGTTCTCCAACAGGCTCCAGTGTACCTTCAGAACAGTCTGATCCTCCGTGTAAGGGGCCTACTACTTTCATTTATATGGCAGGGACGCAGACACCGCATAGCTGCAGATCGTCTAACGGCCCCTTGGGATGAGGGGGGGAGTGCTTTTCCGGATATCAACTTATACTATTTAGAGAATCAGATGTCACACTTAGCAAGGTGGGGTTCTGCTGAAAAGCTTAGGGTTCAGGCCTTGATTGTCTCCCCTTTTAGTGGTAGGTATCTACATCCCCTACAGCTTTTGTTTTGTGGCATGGCTTTTGCGGATGGCAGGCTGAGGGAATTCCCGATTCTAAGACAGGCCTTTATGGTTTGGCAAAAAGTGCGCTCACTATTCTACTCTGAGGGTATTGATTTATTTTCCCCAGTTTGGCATTGCAAACTGTTTCCGGGTTTGATTGGCTTGTCCCGCGAGATAGATTGGAGCTCTCGAGGGGTGTGGTATATCTCTCACATTTGCACTAGGGCAGGGTTCAGACCATTCCCGGAGTTACAGGCTGAATTTGGTCTTCCCGCCTCTCAGTTATTCACTTACCTCAGGGTAAAACATGCAGTTACTTTTCAGTTGGGTTTAACGGAGGTAGGGTTTAATAAGTTTCCGTTCCCTCGCCTGCTCCTCTCCCCTCCGACTACCCATGTAATCTCTCATTTTTATGGTCTCCTCTCTGCGCAAAACAGGGAAGGCCGCTTAGTGAAACTCAGGGAAAAGTGGGAGTCAGACCTGGGTGCGGTGACTGATAACCGATGGGAATTATGTATAGCCTCACCAAGTTAGTTTAGTCTAACCTTAATGACAGAATGACTCAATTGTTTATTCTACACAGATCCTACTACACTACATCACAATTAAGTAAATTTAGACAGGGATATGCGGACGAATGTCCCAAATGCCACCTAACTTCCGGATCCTTCCTACATTTAATGTGGTCTTGCCCGAAGGTGTTGGGGTTTTGGTCTTAGGTCATCAAATTTCTAAATTATACAATGGGGTGCCCAGTCCCCCTAACCCCAATGGTGTGCTTGTTTTGTCCGGAGCCGGATACCCTGGGATCTCGCTCAAAGTATATTTTTGCAGCTGAGGTTCTTTACTATGCAAGAAAGGTTATCGCGCGTACATGGTTGGCAGCTAGATCTCCGTCAGTGGCTGAGTGGGTGGGGCTTATTAATGGCGTGCTGCCACACCAGAAGTGGCTATATCGGCGTAGAAACAAAATGGGTCGTTTTGATAAGATTTGGGGAGGGTGGTTGAGCTCCTCGGGCACAGTTGGTCTTTCGGGGGCTCTGGATTATGACTCCCCTGCAAGTCCTTGAGATGCGGTCGTCTCGGGCGTGGCTCTATATTCTCTCTCCATTTTTATGGGTAGCCTGCACAAGGATGCTATATATATGTATGTATATGTCTCTCTCTCTCTCTCTCTCTATATATATATATATATATATACACACCAATTTTTTATGTTATTCTTTTGCGATTCTAATGGGTTGAATTCAAAGTGTATGAGCAACTGAGACAATAGTAATATAATGTATAAGCAATGTTTAACGTTGTTAGTTAATCCCTGGTTTGTTGCAGGGAAGATAGGATTCAGTCTGCGATATCACTTGGGTACTCTTGTTTATTGTAATATAGTTGTCAGCTCAGTCTGTTATGATGTATCTTCTTTCTTTTGGATCCGTCAAATAAGTTTACTGGTTAATCAAAAAAAAACTAAACTACACCAATAAGATGGTTGTCCCCAGCACTCATATCGATCCAAAAAAATTTTCAAGATCTAAGGAAAATATAGTTTTTTTTGTATAAAAAAAAGCTGGGTTCATACAGCATTACTATGCCCCCTTTTCCTTTGAGTGGATTTTACCTAAAAAGCTTTTCATTTTATTTGTAGAGGCCATGTATATACTAACAAAAGTTATGCCTCTCTTCTCAAGACTAAATAATTTTAATTCTTTAACCTTTCCTCACAACTAAGAATCTCAATGTACCTTATCAGTTTATTTGCTCCTCCTTGTACTGTCTCCAGCTCCACAGTATTCTTTCTATAAACTGGTGCCCAGAACTGAACTGCCTTTTCCAGATGAGGTTGCACTAATGCTTTGTAGAGCAGTATTATCTCCCTGTCCTGTTGGTCAAAGTATCTTTATATAACATTACATGACATTTAAGGGACATACATGACATTATCTGTAGTGCACACAATTCGCATTGAATTACGTATCCAAAATATCCTAAAACTACAAAGATCATAGTTTAAAATGAGGAGACCAAAAATCTAAGCATGTACATCCTTGGTTACCATTAGCAAAGTGCTATGGTTTAAAAGAACAGAACGGGCTGCTTTCTTTTTTGCTTCGCAACAGTGTTTGAACCCAGGTTGGGTTACGGTCTGCTAATGTATTACTGGCTGTTGGCTGAGCAGTATGTACCGCCCAGCTTGCGGACAAGAACGTGCAGGCTATGTGGATGCAGTAAACAGGTCGTGGGTGGGAACACGCAGGCAGGGATGAGGTCACAGACGGTGGGAGGGTGGAGGTAAGAGAAAGAGAGATTTGTGACATAAATCTGCAGTCCCACGTAAATCAGAAACAGAGAACACAGCTGTACACAGCAGTCCCACGTAAATCCCTTTTGTGCCTGATGTGCAGTCCCGGATAAATCATAAACAGAGAGAACACAGCAGTCCCTTGTAAGATGTGCAGTCCAACAAATATTACATACAGAGAGAGAACACAGCTGTACTGTGAAGTCCCACATAAAACAATTTTGTGACACAGATCTACAGCCCCATGTAAATTTCATGTGCAGTCCCGTGTAAATCAGAAACAGGGAGAACACAGCTGTACACAGCAGTCCCATGTAAGACGTGCAGTTTCACGCAAATTGCTTAGAGAGAGAACACAGCTGTACTGTACAATCCCACATAAAACAATTTTGCAACACAGATCTGAAGTCCCACATAAATCTCATGTGCAGTCCCGTGTAAATCAGAAACAGAACACAGCAGTCCCATTTTAGATGTGCAGTCTCATGCATATTACATACAGAGAGAGAACACAGCTGTACTGTGCAGTCCCACGTATAGCAAGTTTGCAACAGAGATCTGCAGTCCCTCGTAAATCTCATATGCAGTCCAGTGTAAATCAGAAACAGAACACAGCTGTAAACAGCAGTCCCATGTAAGATGTGCTGCCTCACGCAAATTACATACAGAGAGAGAACACAGCTGTACTGTGCAGTCCCATGTAAAACATTTTAGCAAAACAGATGTGCAGTCCCACATAAATCACTTTTGTGCCTCATGTGCAGTCCCATGTAAACACAAACAGATAAAGCGCATAGTTTTGTTTTGCACATCTGTAGAGGTCAGAGGTGTAATAATCGGCAGGATACATCACTGTTTGAGAGAGAGACAGAAGAAAAAAATCACCCTTCTTTCCCAGAGTCCTAAATGTCATATGCCCATTCTAGTTACAAAGTATGTAGAGAGAGCTTGAAACATAGATATACACTATCGAGTTACACTTAGCTTTCACTTCCAATGATTCCAAGCACAGCTGAGAACCTCTCCCTTCCCCCAGCTCACACAGAATGAATCATCGCGTGCACACTTTGCGGGTGTGTCTCCAGAGAGTGAAGATACTCCCTGCTGGGAGGAGAAACACGCCCCTCCATTTCACAAGCGCTGCTTGGCAACAAGCATAAAAGGAGGCCAACTGCTGTAACGAGAGAACCCATTTAAGTCCCCTGATGAACCAAGTTGGGGAAACACGTTGGGACTTACTGTGCTGCCTGACTCTGGTGGCGGTATTTTGATAACATAAGAGGGAAAGCCACCATGAGGCGGGGTCATCCCTATTGGAGCGGGTGCCCTTCCTGTAATAGGACTGTAATAGGGCTCCTTATATTGCATCAGGTACATTTTGATATTTCAGGTACTTCATTATGGAATCTATGCTCAATTGATGAAATCAAAACCATGAGTGTATCATAAATTTTGTGCTCTTTAACAATGTTATCTTGGAAAAAGTAGGTGCATGTTTGCATCTAAGAAATTCATTCCCCGCCTGCTGTAAGCTAGACATTATGGGCGACATGTATGATCGGAGCTGCGCCAGATATCTGGCATCTTTTCAGGTGCTGCCCCGTTCATACATTTTTAAATCTCCTGCACGCCACTCCTGGGCGCACTAGAACCGTAGCAAAGCTACATATTTGTAGCTTCGCTACGGCATTTCTGGGTGCATTACAGCTGGAACAGGTAAACCACTTTCAAAGTGGTTTACCTGATCCAGAACTGTCGCCCAAGCGCTAGAATGCACCTGATTTATGACCCGCTGTAGAGTAGGTTCATAAATCAGGCACATTCTATTCCATTAATATGCACATGAAATTTGGCGTGTTAACGCCAAATTTCATGAATGTCGCCCTATCTGTCTTTTTGTGTGGTGACTACATAAATGGCTGTGTTTGACACAGTAGTGTCTAATTTTCACAGATTATTTTTTAACATATTTAAATGAAGGTTATATATTTTAGCTAGGGATACTTTTTTTTGTGAGTTGATTTAGGCATCCAAATTAGACTGAAATCTGCTTCCCATTCACTGTAATGGGAAATCAGTGGTCATGCAAAATACTCTTGACATCACCGCTCAGGAAGTGAATGGTGTGTCAGCAGAGATATGACTGCAACCGCATATGACCACGAAAGTCACCGATTAGCTTTCACTGACTAGTGAACAGGAAGTAAATGCAGACCGGGAACATCATCAGCAGCCGCAGCACTGGAATGAAAGTGAGTGCAAAGGTAAGTCACTCATTTGATTTTTTTAAACACATGTAGCAGCCCATTTTAATTTTTTTAATTAGAAGATGCATAACCCCTGTAATCTTTCAAACCCCACCGATGGAAAAAAGTAGAAATCCTAATATGGCAGTAATAAGAAATGTATGCTTACATGAAATGTGAAAAGTGAAACATTGAGTTATGATGTCTTTAGAATATTTAAATATTAACGTCAACTGTTCTGTAAATGCATCTAGCTGTTATGGTTAAGAAAAGCCTTCTAACATTACGGGTGACAAAACAAGGAAATAACCATTATATACTGGGGAACAGCACTATTCTAATAGATCAAAGTCCATGTGAGTATTAAATATGTACATCAATTCATCCTTTATTCCTTTCCAGAGGCGAGTATAACATTAAAATAGGTAGAAAATAAGTCAATGTATCTAAACCACAGTGTAATATACGCAATTAGACTCACAGTGAAAGGGCTTGGGTCATTAGGTTCGATAAAACGCATGGATAACCTCAGTGCAATGTGTGCCACACATCCACATGTCCAGGCATTCAAGAATAGATGCCCTTTATATTAAAGGGTTGAAGTGGAATGGTTGTTATATCCAGGGCTGTGGAGTCAGAGTCGGAGTCGTGGCGTCGGTGCCTATTTTGCAGGAGTCAGAGTCGTCATAAAAGGGACTGACTCCGACTCCCAGAATATATAATTAGTTGGTCCAGTTAGTTTGATACAGGGCAAGGAGCAAGAGGAATTGGGTCCGGCCAGTGCTACTGCTCCCATATCTTCAGCCTCATCACATGAGGAGTGTAATTGATGACATGGAGCAGGCAAAGAGCTGCCCCAGTGGAAAAGATTCTGCTCCCATTCTGCTTTCAAAGAAGTAGAAGAGTTCAACCATTCATCAAAACTGACTGTGGCTGAGGCAATTCCTTTATACCCTGACATTGTCAGAGATGTTGCCCCTGTGGTCACCGCTTTGCCCCCAACCTAAGTTAGTGTAGAGAAGCCGTTCTCTAGCCTGGAAATAATGAGATCAGATGTGAGGTCATGTATGCAAGATCTGAAGGAGGCAATACTATTTCTCAGAACAAATTCAGAGACTCCACAAATGTTCCTGCAGTGTTTTGCATATTTACAATTTTTTTGTGTTCTAAAGTCATATCCAATAAATATATTTTAGACTGACAAGCAAAATGGTAACAATGGTTTGAACTTGTGACTTTCAGGCTCCATATCTAACCATCCACTACAGCTTTGTACATGTAGCTACTGTAATTTTATATACAGTCATCTTACATCTTATACATAAATTAGACTTGCAAGTATTTAGCATCTGCTTAGATCTGCAGATTATTTCCTGTAACTGCTTTGTTACTGTTTTGCTCCTAAAAATCAAAATGTTAATTTGTATTTTGTTAGTATTTGGTAAATCCACCTTTGGCTTTCAGCTCTGCCTGAATCCTTCTGAGCTCTGAATCAGATTCAAGCATATCTTGACCAAAATCTGATCCCAGGTCTCTTCTACACATTCCCAATGGTGGTGCAGACTGAACCCACAAGTGTTCAAAAGATCAAAACATTTTTGCTTGTCAGTGTCTATTCTACCTAAATAGCTTGATTATTGTATCATAAGGTGATAAACAGCCTGATGTTACTAATTTACTAAAGTAAAGTTATCACTTAAACATGCGCCATGTATGAGGGAGTCAGGAGTTGGAGTCAGGAGTCGGGAGTCGGGAGTCAGAGGTTTGGGAAACTGAGGAGTTGGAGTCGGGGCTTTGGCTTGCCGACTCCACAGCCCTGGTTATATCACTAAAATATTTGGGTATAACTGACAAATAGAGAACAGTTTTGAAGAATGAATACTAATAGTTTTCACAGTGTGAGGCACAATGTGTGTGTTTCAGTGCTTTTAATTTTGATTTCACATATGCAATCAAACTACATAATATCACATCCTGCTACAAAAACATGGCACCCTTCTCTGGACAGATGCGATTTCTCCATATTTTAATAATTGGCCTCACTTTATAAAAATACATCTAGGGCACAATTTATTTTACACAGCTGTTCAAATGTGGTCCATTCACTTTAACTAGTCAATTCCCAAAGCTGGGGTCCTGCAGCCCCATGCAGACTAAACCGCAGCCGCCAACAGCCGCAAAAAGTTTGCCAGTAACACAACCGTTTCACTGGCAAACTTATGGTACGATATCCAAAATGCCAAGTAATGTGCAACAGGATTCAGCTTGTTTTCAATTAGAGTATGTTCACACAGCGTATTTATCAAACATATTCCAATGCGTGTTTTGCATGTAAAAACATGTACTACAATTGTATTTTAATGAGAATACACACCATAGCTCCCTGTGTGAGTGGATGTGTATGTCTAACCACATAATCTGTATTCCCATTTATTTATTACCTAACATTGTTCTACATATGTATACAACTTGCTATTATTTAGTGTGTTTCCAACTTATGCTATTATTTTGTGTGTTAATTATATGCACTTATGGATTTAGCATGGCTTATTGATGTACATAGTTTTAGGTTTCTTTAAATATGATCTAATTTATTTGTATATTATTTTTGTAGGGGCATGATTGTATAGTGAAGATTCCAAGTATTGGTCCTACTCATCCACCTAATTTTGTTTCTAGTGTTTTTCTTCTACATTTCTTTAGATAGATGTTTTAAATATAACGAACTATGTTTACTAAAGAACATACGCTTTTAATGAGTGTGGCATATATCACTTCTATACTGAAAAGTCTGGCACTGGTTTTGTTCTGTTGGTTTACTAGCTCTGATTTGGTACTATAAGAAAGCCCTTTTGTAAAAAAAAAAATTAAAAAAAAAAAAAAACAGAAGAAATATATGGCTAAATAAATACAGTATTAAAAAAAAAAACTGAAATTCTCTTGTAGCGACCAAAACGTAAGATATTCATGGACAAGAAGAGGTTTAACCTTAATATGGTTCTCTATTAACTCTTTAGTGTTAGTAGTTGGAGATCACAACTTCAATATTTCACTGTCTTTACCAGAATAAGCAGGGCATGGCAGTGTTCATTTTAGTCTGTTATCTGTGTCACATGGATCGCTAACAGTTCAGTCACAATGATAGGCATGCTTTGTGCCATTTCTACTTTGTTATCTGACAAAAAAGCACAACTGTCTCCAGGATCGGAAGTTCAAAGCTACGAACCACATGACAAACATTTCATCAATGCCTACAAAAACTCAATGCCATTCACTCCCAAGAACTGGATAAAATACCCAGCGGCTAGCAGAACAAAATACCTATAGTCCACCACAGATACAAAAACTTTGGAATTTACTTTCCTCTTTTAAATCAAAACTGTATCCCCTTAATGACGACTATTACACTTTTTATGTTGGTTATTAAAGGGCTTCATTGTTGCATTTTTAACTTACCTGCCTTCTCAGTCATCACATATACAACATATACAACAACATACACAATATAGAAAGCAGCATGAAGAGCAGCAGGACCAGGCTTGCTGGCTCCAGTTACATTAATAATAGCAATAATCAAACAGGTCCCTAGAGTTTCTGACCTCTTTAGTGGATAGACTGTAATGAGAAAAGTAAACTTCCAAAAATAAAAAGCACAATGAGAACCTGAAGTATAACACAAAGAAATCATATCATACACCAATACATACATGTTCTGGAAAGTAGACAACTGGCACCCATGGAAAACTTGATTCAATTTGCATCAAATCACAATTTTTAGTAAAATGTGTGAAATATCTTTGTGGCTGAAAGCCTAAGCCATGCAGAGACTGGGACATAAAGGTACCTTCTAAATATAAAAGTACAGGATGTGTTCCATTCATACATGCTACTTATACCCATGTCTATGTATTACATCTAATATTTACCAAAACTAAACAGACCAAAAGTCACCATGATCCATCACACTGTTTGGTAAGAGGGGTGATAAACAAAAGTTCCTGTATCCTTCCCCTTCCTGGGGCTCAGTAAAAGGATTTTGAAATTCTCATTCCGTGTCATAATCTGACTATAAAGCCATCCCCATAGACTTCAAAAGAAAATTCTAACTATAATCTTTAAAACTCTGATTTTCTGAAGTCGAATTTAAAAATTGCAATTTTTTTGCAGGTTTTTTCAAAAACCTTAGAACATAGCAAATAAAGCGCAAAAAAACGAAAAGCAAGTGTAAAATAATGTTCAAATAAGGGTCGGATTATAATTTAGAACCCGACTAGTATTTTTAATTTGCTGTGTGCACGCAGTATTTAAGTGACACCTAATCAGGAAACAAAACGAGCACCGCACCCTAAATAATGCTTCATGGCTGTTACAGTGCTAGTTTTTAGTATGTTTTTGGTGCTTGTTTTTTTTTTTTTTTTGCAGAAAAGCACAGCATTAAACTGCCTTTATTGCTGTACATTTCTCCCAACAAGAAACCCTGCAAACATTGCTGGAAGACCACAAGCTGGCGGTGGCAATATTATGATCTGGAGAATGTTTTTTTCTCTGGGCCCACTCAAAGTGGAGGGCACTTTCAACCATTCTGTGTATGAATCCATCTTTGCAAATCACATTAACCCATACATATTAATTGTCTTCTCTGGGGTGAATAGGATTTTCCAGCAAGACAATGTAACATGTCATACAGCTAAAAATGTCCAACCCTGCATGAAGGAGCTTAACCAAGACTTCGCAGTGCTACCTAAGCTCTCCAGTTCCTCAGACATGAACCCAATTGAACATCTGTGGGTCTACCCCAATCATTATGTTCTCTCTAAGGATCTTCACTCAGGGAACCTCCAGAAGCTGTGGGATAGACTGCAGTCAGCATGGATATCTATGACAACCTACCAAGACCTTATCGGATCCGTCTAGTGCTGCACATGGCGGTTATGCTAGAATTTAGCTGGTGGTCAAATTAGTGTACCCGGAAACCCTTTATAGTTTGTGCTACTTTGTAGAAAAAACAAGACTTTAAAAAGCTTTAGTGTTCCCCCCATGTCCCCCACTGATGACATCATATTCATAGATGACATGATGCTGCAACCAATCTGCATGAATGGCATGTGACCACAGAGATCAATGACTGGCTGCAGACATGTGATCCATGAACGTAATATCATTAATGTGGAACCTGGGATGGAACACTAGAGCACTGCCAGTGGTGGTAGGAGAGGAAGTATGGGTTACTTTTCCATTTTACCACAGTAGGAGGTGAAAATGAGATTTTTACGCCTTGAAAAACCCTTTTTAATTTTAATCTAAAACTCTAATTTAAAAGGGTTGTCCATGTTATTTTTATAATATATATATATATATATATATACATACATATATATATATATATATATATATATATATAAATATATATATATATATATATATATATATATATATATATATATATATATATATCCTGCGGCTGTAGTTCTAAAACAAAACAAAAAAAAAACATACTCACCTTTGTCCTCACCCCTGCTCCAAACCTGCCACTGTCCCTTAGGGTCCCCTGTTTACTTCTTGGTCCTGGAAGACAGAACATCACTGATGCATGTCAAGCATCAGCTGCAACAGTCCTGTATTGCTCGACATCACCGTAAAGAGCCCTTCACTTCCAAACGGCGGTTTCAGGAAATGTCACGGGACCATTACTACTACCGATACTATGAAGTAAACACAAGATCCGGGGAGACTGTGCACAGCGGCAGGAACAGAAGTGAGGAAATAGCAAACACACCATCATCCATAAAAATGCTGAAACATGCAACGTGTGACAATACTTGTAAGCATAAAAGCACCTAAAACTTGTGGTAACTGGTACCAAAAACAATTATTTTTCAGAAAGCACACCCCATGAAGGGTACGTCCACACGACAAGTAAAATTTACTCGTCGAATCCTAATGTTTTCAATGGTGTTACATGTGGATTTAAGGTCATTTTTTTCACTCATGGTTTACAGTCAGAAACAAGTCCTAGTCATTACTATATGGTTTTGGACACAGATCCGCATTTTAAAACCACATACAAATATTTGGGACACAACATTTTTAGTAATCCCTAATTGACATCAACAGTAAGGCCTCGTTCACACGGCTTATGTCGCCGCGTATTTGCCGACGGATTGACGATCGTCAATCCGTCGGCAAATCAGTCAGAAACAAGTCACAGCCTATTCAATAGAAAATACGGCTCGTCGTTCACACGGCGCGTATTTCTGTGCCGGATTGCCGCCGCGGATTGACGACGGCAATCCGGACGGAAAAACAATGTGCATGTCAATTATTTACGGACGGATTCACCACTTTCAATGATTGGAGATGGTGAATCCGTCGGGAAATCAGTTACAAATACGTGCCAATACGTTCTAAAATAAGCCGTGTGAACATAGCCTAAGTTTTCACACGTTTTCCGACCAAACAATGAACATGTTATTGTTTGAGGTGAAAAAAAACCGCTAAAAATACATGTTCAAGGAACTACAATGTGTATTGTTATTGAGGTCAAGGGGGAAGGTTTAATTTCGATTTTAGAAAAGTAGTTCAAGTCGGAATCCACGTGAATTCCAACTTGAAAACTTGTTTTGTATACATAGTATTATACTGAAGGGTCAAATTACAAACACCTTCATAGAATTTTGAAAAACACAACGAATTCAAGAAAACTAAGAATATGACCCTAACAGACCCCTAACACTGACACGTGCAAGGTAAATTCCCACAGAGTGTTTATGGCTGCAGGCACATGTCCATACAAATCCATCAAACCTACAAGCAGATTTTCCTCTATGATGTAGCTATATACTGTATGTGGTAAGCATGAATTCTACAAAAAGTTACTATACACAGTAGTTGTTTCATCACTTTATGGTATATTCACACAACGAGTATGGACGCTGATTCAAGGCGAGGGGTCCGCGTCTGGAATCAGCGTCCACTCTGACTGTAAACTGATTTACGCTTTACCCTATTTAAAATCAGCGTCATCGATTAGATGATACTGATTGTACATAAGTATTAATAATCAAGTATACGAGACAGAAAATCTGCCTCGAGCAGTCCGGGTTGTTCACAAATTACACAAATGTCAGCGCTGAAAAAGCTGCCGTATGAACCTACTCTTACAAACTTCTAACAAACCTTTTATAAAAGGATCTAGGTGGACAGGCAGGGGATTTCACAAGGAGCTGCTAATCTTTAGATTCCTTTAGAATAGGATACAAAGGATGCAAATAGAAGCACGACTGGGGTTACCCAATGGCCATTGTTCACAAAGACAGCTTCCAGTTTTAGTGGACTCCGAGAGTAGTCAGTAATCCTGTGGTCATTGTTTTCATCCTGAATCTCTAGAACAACAATCTTGGCTTTAATATGGTTGTCCCCTTATGAAAAAATTATATTTAAAAGAAGCCAAGGTGGTAAAAAAAAAAAAAAGAAAAAGTTACCTCCTGGCAATTCACTCCTATTCATGTACAATGGAGCGAGAGCCTCTCTTGTGTGTCAGGACAAGAACCCGAAAGAGAAGAAGAGTAAATCGCCAGGGAGCTTAGGAGCAACAGACAGATAGTTTTTGTTTTCTTTTTTCCCCACCCAGGCCCCATTTAAATAAAAAAAGTTTTAAGTATACAATATGTCATGATCATTCCAGAAAGAATCCCAGCTTTGAGTTCTGGTTGCCGGCCGCGGCCGATGCGATGTAAGCCATGGTTTCTGACATAGTGTCTACATTTGCGTTTTCTAGTGTGAACTGGGTTTTCTTCCCTGCTATCTTGATTGATTCCTGGCCGACGCCTGGGCCAGGAATCTTCCAGCACTCCATGGGTTAACCTGCTCCTTGATCCTGGTGATTGACAGCTCTACCTTCCTATCTGGTCTTCCGTTTCTTCCTCCTATTGCCTTTGTCCTTAATTCTCCTGGAAGGTATTTAAGGGCTCTTCTGTCTCCTCTCCTTGCTGGTTATACTGGTCTGTTTTTGCCTATTATACAGCCTCTCTATTCTGTGCCTGCCTGGTTACCTTACTCTGCTTGGATCACGATTATTCTTCTGACTTTGTACCGCGTTCCTGATAGTTACTGACTTGGCTTGCTTGACCTTCCCATATTGTGTTTGTATTGTTTGTCTGCGTCTTGTGTTGTCACACTATTCAGTATAGTGCTCAGTCTTCTGGTTGGAGCCGACCTGTTAAGGAGTCGGGCACCCCAAAAGACAGGGACAGGGGTTGGGACCAGTGTCAGGGCCTCACACTGTGTGTGTCTGTTTAAGCGCCCCTGAGGGTCCCTTACACAATAGCTTTAGGGTTCTATCCTATCACTATACCAGCTAAAAATATTATTATCCTTGGCTACAAATGCCCATTGTCTTTTAGCCATAAGCATTATGGGTGACATGTATGAACTTTGGCACAGACAGGCCAGTTCTAAATAGCTTTAAAGCAGTGTAGAACGTGCTACCGTGTTTCCCCGATAGTAAGACACCCCCGATAGTAAGACGTACCGGTGTCTTGGGGAGGTCGCCTAATGTAAGACGTACCCGGAAAGTAAGACGTAGTGCGGCCTGATGACGTCACTGCCTGTGCCGGGATGAGCGCGAGGAAGCGGCGTGGCGCGGGAGCCGGAGCAGCGAGGAAGCGGCGTGGCGCGGGAGCCGGAGCAGCGAGGAAGCGGCGTGGCGCGGGAGCCGGAGCAGCGAGGAGGCGGCGCAGGAGCCGGAGCAGCAAGGAGGCGGCGCGGCGCGGGAGCCGGAGCAGCGAGGAGGCGGCGCGGGAGCCGGAGCAGCGAGGAGGCGGCGCGGGAGACGGAGCAGCGAGGAGGCGGCGCGGGAGACGGAGCAGCGAGGAGGCGGCGCGGCGCGGGAGACGGAGCAGCGAGGAGGCGGCGCGGGAGACGGAGCAGCGGGGAGCCAGGTAAGTGTTTTTCTGCCTACAGCTGGCCCTATACCTGTCTACAGCTGGCCCTATACCTGTCTACAGCTGGCCCTATACCTGCCTACAGCCGGCCCTATACCTGCCTACAGCCGGCCCTATACCTGCCTACAGCCGGCCCTATACCTGCCTACAGCTGGCCCTATGCCTGCCTACAGCTGGCCCTATGCCTGCCTACAGCTGGCCCTATACCTGCCTACAGCCGGCCCTATACCTGCCTACAGCTGGCCCTATACCTGCCCTATATAAGACATACCCCGAAAGTAAGACATACTGGGACGTTTGGGGGTAAAAAGAATGTAAGACGCTGTCTTACTATCGGGGAAACACGGTAGTATATATGAACCTGTTCTTCTGCAATTCATACATTTGGCATCAACTTTGGCCTCAAGACCACTTGATCTGGCTGTTCAGACAGTTATGCACCTACTTTTGGAACTTTTTTGAATTTTTTCTTGAGGTATTCGTTATTAGTCAGTAGTGTTTTGCACCTTTTGAGCACTTTTTTTTTGTTATTGAGTGTAGTTTGTGTATCTTGTTAGGGCATTGGCAGTTTAGGTTCCTGATTGAGGGTGCCTTTATCAGGGCGATCTCCCCATTCTGTATAGGCAGCTTTAGTCTGTTTAGGGGTATTGATAGTGTATTTTATATTTAGGTATTTATTGAGTCATTATGTAAAAAGTTATATTTTATCTTATCCTAGGTCTATACATTCCAGTAGTTTAGTTGTTTAACGTATTAGTATAACCAGGTTCCTATTATCTATTAATTGTGAGGTCTTTTTCGCTATATCTATCTTCTTTATTAGATTTATGAGGTTTCCTACTTTTGGCATCCCACATTCATAAGTGTGTCTAATCCTACGAATGTGGTGCGACAAGCCCCCACATCTTTGGCGCATTAGAAAGTGTTGGGGCAGGTGCTGACTGCGCCAGAGTTTGGACTGCGATTGTTCATACATCTATAGAACAGGGCTAGTACAGCTTTTTGCCGCAAAGTACGCCAGAATACTGGCGCAGTCCCATTCATACATGTTGTCCTACTGTATGTTTCTGGCAGTCAACAAGTTATTTTATTAAAAATAACAGGTCTGCAGAAAATACAGCCCATGGACAGTGAACGGGACCACAGGGACTCATGCAAGCCCTGCCCCAAAATTCCCAGACAGTCCAAAAGCGTTCCTGAGTAGTCTAGGATGTTTCCAGCCATTCAGGGGTATTCCTGAACAGTCTGGAGGTGTTCCTGGTCAGGCTCGAGGTGTTCCCAGGTGGTCCAGAGGCATCCCAGGACAGTTTTGGCCCCACCTTATTGTTCAGGTGTGGATTAGAATAAGGGCATGTCCCCAAGGCACCAGTTATTTGTTGGTTTTTCAGATGGTTTGCGGTTTTACAAACTGTCTGAAAACCGACAAGCAATGTGCCCCATAGACTTCAATGGAAAATCCGTGCAGCAGTCCCCACCGCATGGACGTTTTTTTACACCGCTGGCAGCCCTAAAAACATGTTCATTCTTTAGCCCGTTTTTCGTGGGTGCGAAGGGGAGGGCTTAAATCCACAAACCGGGGACAAAAGCTGTCCCTCTGCATGACAAAAAAAGACCAAATACCAGTCGGCATTTCTGACCGGTATTTGGACTTCACCGTGTAAACGCACCCTAAGGCTATGTCTACACTGCATCGGACAAAAAACGTCCGAAAGCGGCCGTTTTTTTTCCAATGCAGGACCACGGTTTTTGTCACGTTTTGTGCAAAAACCGCAGTCGCTTCTCGATTTTTTTTTACATCGCCCATACAATTGTATTGTATGGGAAGACTCTAAGAAAACGAAAAGCGCCGACGTGTTATACAACATGTTGTATAATATGCCGGCACTGAAAGACCATCATAGAAAAGACGAGCTGTGGAGACTGCTCGTCTCCAGCTCGTCTTTTCTATTCTAGTCTATGGGGCCGCATCAACGATTTTAGCGCTTTTAAAGAAAATATGATCATAAAGCTATGCCATACAGACATAGCCTAACAGTGTTCTGACCAGTCAGTTCACAGAGTAAAATTACATTTGGTGGACAGAATTGCTTCCTGTAGCTGCTGGATCATTAAAGAGAAGTGGATGGTTCAACAGGATCCACGCTGCTAGCTACTAAAAACAGTAATCCATTTCTGGTTCTCACACAGGACACCCCCTGGGATGTCCCTTTAAACTGTCAGGCAGTAGTTAGACGCACTTCCAGTGTAATCCAGCAGTTGCTAGTTGCTAAATTTCTCTGATCCTAGCTTTTGTCGTGATCAATCAATGACACCCACGTCAGTGATTGTGCCCACATAATAGCGACTTTGTAAATGTACTCCAGTGGGCGCGAAGTACAAGCTCACAATTATGTTATCTGGTAACAGAGGGGTATTCCCATCTTAGACAAGTATAGCATAATGCTAGTACATGCCATAAATTGAAATGGTGCACCTCTAGATCTCAAGACAAGAGCAGCCCTCTCCCCCTAGTTCTTGTCTGTGCCACGGCTGCAAAGAATGGAACGTTGTTTGGTAACGATGACCAGACAGAGGAAGTCCAATCCCTCAGTCAAATATCTGCTGACCGCAGCACTTAAGTCATACTTGGCTTGCATGATACTGATTTTTTTTTTTATAGAAGCCTTGCCCCTTATTCATAGCATACACCATTCTAACAGGCCACAGCCCTTACCCCGTTTACATGCACTCGGGAACATAAGAAAGCTAATTGACAATTGCTGGAGGGAATGCGATATCACCCACTTTTCTAGAACCCTGAATAATTTTATAATATACCTACTCAGTGTCCATGAAAGTTGGATGACTTGTCATCCTCCACTGCAATCATCATTCAGCTTTCCTGTGCTTCTAAATATATGAAAAGATACTGGGTTAAGTCATTTCCTTATATCGCTGCATACATTTAGAAAGATGGAGGAGCTGAGTGATGGTTGCAATGGGGGATTAGACGTCACCCAGCTTTGCTAAGTGCTGGGTAGGTACAGTATATTATAAACTATCCAGGGACTGTGTCATTTAAAAACTTTTCCGGACAATTAGATTATATACCTATTAGGGATGGAGGAAAACTGAGTGATGTCATGTGCCCTGCAGTAGTATACAAACAAGATAAGCATGTGCTTAAGAAGGCAATATGGTTCTATTTTCTACAGTAATGATAACAGAGCCACAGTGAAAGAAAAAATAGCAGAATTGCTTTTTTATGCATAAACATAAAAAAATATAAAATAAACAAATTAACATAAAAAAAAACGATTTGGTTGTTCAGTCCTTTTTTGTATGTTTTTTTCTTTCTAATTATGTGCATTGTGGCATGATTTGTTTTTAATTTAAGGTTTTATTACATTATTTTGAATCCCCTTGGTGGACTTTCAGTGATGTATTGTGATATGTCTATATGACAATATATTACTGCCTGTGAAATATGCTCTAACAAACACTGATCACCCAGTCATGTGTATATAATGTTGTGTAAAGTATGGCTGCATTGTAGCCTGTTTGAAGTATACAAAGTAAATCGCGTACATCTCCCTCTACACAAACTCACATTAATTACTTGTGCAATTGCCTATTGCATATGATATACAGTGTTTGACAAGACATCATCTTACAAGTACCACTGTTACCTCACAATGCCGAAAATCACAGCAGACCCAGTCTGTTGTTGTAAATGTGATACAGATTAGATAAGATTATTCTGATGGAAAGTGAATGGAATAATTCCTTTAATTTCTAGTATTTGCAATACCTTACTAGCATGTCTCATTTTGAATGGTGATACACATACAGCTCAAAAAGTCACAAATATGTAATAGACACAGTTTAATGTTGTCTATAAAGTGTATGCTGGATGGGCAAAGAAATGTCTCTACAATCATTATAATTTACCATTGCCATATAAACATGAAATATAATCTCATTGTAACTGGTGATTCACATGTCAATACCAATGAAGCGATAGTAAGCATGTAATGGATTGTATTGGTCATCTACTGTATTGTCACCAGAGGGGCTGATTGTTCTGACCTCTCATTTATGGTCTGACAAGCAGGATTATCAATAAATTTAACCCAAGACTCCATAATGACTGCATGACAGTTGTTAGAATATAACAATGATTATTTCCTACCGAGAAATAAGTCATCTGCAGCTTCATGACTATTGCAGAAAATGCACATGGCTAAAAATGTCGTCAGTTTCAATGTTGCAATATTTCATAACAAGACTTATGTGACTCTGTAGTATGTGACTATGGTGACAGATCTGATCTTAATTCAAAATATTTTAGGTCTCCAAAACTTAGGATAAACAATTTACATTTATTAATTTCTGATAAAAAAGTTTCATCATATAAACTCAATCCGTTGTATACTTGGGTTTTCCCAAATATAGTTCATTAGGTAGCCAAAAGTTCAAAGCGTGTAATCACTTAATCTCCAACATTTCCTGAGAGTCTCATAGCTGAAATAGTGTATAGACAAGTCCTACCCACTTCCCCCGAAACATTGCACTGCAGTGTGTGTTCATAATAGAGACAGATCTGATCTTATCTTTATACTCCTCAGAATTGTGTTATCTTCGAGTACATATCATACAACTTCCATGTAACCTAAGACCTTTCATTGTAGAACAAATCACAGGCACACCAGCATCATAAATCCATGAAAAAAGCTATAAAATGGCAAACACTAGAAAACAAATCCAACCATTAAAGTTCATGGGATCCATTTTGGAGGTCCATCAAGTAACAGATCTGGCACCATCATTACTTTCGGCTTTCTGTGCCTGTGATGGAGCAGATAAGCTGAAATATCAGAGCATATATAAACCCCAGCCTTACATGTGCTTATAACTCAGTGTGGAATATTTACTGTGCCACAATGTGGTTCAAATTGCACCCAAGAACTGGTGTATCTACCTTGAGCCAAACTTTATTTGTCTTAGACACTTTTTTGAAAAGTATCTAAAAAAGGTGTGTGGCTACATAGAGTCATAAAATGTGCCAAATAGATTAGTCATACGTGCAATTCTTTGGTGTGTGTAATACAAGCAGCCGAAAAGGGTTGGAAGGAAGAAAGAATATCTAACATATTTGGCAAGATGCAAGAAATCTATTACACATATAATAGACACAACATCTGCACCCTCCAGCGGCTAAACAGAACCAAAGAAAAAGCATCACAGAAACCCAGGTCCAGAAGTCCAGCTGATGAACCCATATTTATGGGCACAAAAAAACCCCACTTGTATCAAGGTAAAGGAAAAGTGTCAGTAACTTTGGGATCACTACAACATCAGCATCTTTATGATGGAGGGTTTTCCATGTTGGAGTTGTTTATTGCAATCCTGGCTGTTTCTCCAATCATAAGTTTCATAACATACTCGGTAGCGGAGATGAAACTGGAACTTACCCCCAGCAGCTCTGGGCACATGTCCCTAGCACCAGTAAAGCTCAGGACAGTATTCACACATACACCAGGTGTTCTGTCCATCAGTGCAAAGGACATGTGCCAGGAGTGGCTAGAGATATAGACAAACCAGACATACTAAATCTCGCTACATAGGGACACACTGGGGGCTGGGGGGGGGCTAAGTGACCATGAACGTGGCTGGACCCAACATTCAATACTCTCTTCACCTCCCCATTACAGACCCAACATCTAGCACTCTCCACATCTCTCCATGAAAGACCCAACATCCAATACTCTCTACCTCTCCCGATCACAGACCCAACATTCAATAATCTCTGTATCTCTCCATTGCAGACCGTATATATAATACTCTATAGCTCTCCTTGAAAGACCCAGCAACCAAGACTCTCTACATTCTCCCATCACAGACTCAACAATTATTACTCTTTACATCTTCCCATCACAAACCCAACATTCAATAACTCTGTATCCAACGCAGACTGGATATCTAATACTCTCTAGATGTTCCAATCACAGACCCAAAAAATATTACATTTTACATCTCCCCATCACAGACCCAACATCAAATACTCTCTAATTCTCCTCATCACAGACCCACCCTCTGATGACTTCTATATCTCCCCATCCTAAACTAAAACAAACACTCTATATCTCCCCATCACAAATCCAACATCCAATACTCTCTATATCTCTCCATAATAACCCCAACATCCTATACTCTCTACATCTTCCCATCACAGACTCAAAATCCAATACTCTCTACATCTCTTCATAACAGACCCAACATTCAATACTTACATAGTACGGTTGAAAAAAGACACGTGTCAATCAAGTTCAACCAAGGGTGGGTAAAATGTGGGTGAAGGGAGGGAGACAAGGATTTCAAGCCCAGCCTCCCCACTGGTGAATGCCATGAAATCCACAAGGCAAGAACCAATCTGCTCCAGTGGAGACCCCACCTCTGACCACAGAACCCTCACCAGCCAGGATCCAGAATTTTACATAGCTATGTATGCATTAATATTCTTTAGTTTCAGGTAGTTATCTATGCCTTTCTTGAAACTAATAACTGTTCCTGCTGTGACCAGCTCCTCAGGCAGGCTTTTCCACAGATTCACAGTTCTTACAGTGAAGAACGCTTTTCTCCTCTGGAGATGGAATCCTTTTTTTTCTTCAGCTGCAGGGAATGTCCCCTTGTCTTTTGAGGGGGCTTTACGTGAAATAATTTTCCCCATACTTTTTGTAGGGACCATTTATATAAATTAATCATGTCCCTCCAAAGCCATCTTTTCTCAAGACTAAATAAGTTCAATTCTACTAACCTCTCCTCATAACTAAGATCCTCCATTCCTCTTATAAGTTTGGTAAACTTACTTACTTCATCACAGACCCAACATCCAATACTCTCTACATCTCATCACAGACCCGACATCCAATACTCTTTATATCTCCCCATCACAGACCCAACATCCAATACTCCCTACATCTCCACATCACAGACCCAACATCAAATACTCTCTACATCACATCACAGACCCGACATCCAAAACTCTTTATATCTCCCCATCACAGACCCAATATCCAATACTCCCTACATCTCCACATCACAGACCCAACATCCAATACTCTCTACCTCTCCCCAACACAGACCCAACATCCAATACACTCTACCACTCCTCACAGACCTGACATCCAATATTCTCTTCCTCTCCCCATCGAAGACCCGACATCCAATATTATCTACATCTCATCACAGAAATGACATCCAATACTCTCTACATCTCCCCATCACAGACCCAACATCCAATACTGTCTACATCTCCGCATCACAGACCCGATATCCAATACTCTCTACATCTCTTCATCACAGACCCAACATCCAATACTCCCTACATCTCCCCATCACAGACCCCACATCCAATACTCTCTACATCACAGACCCGACATCCAATACTCTCTACAGCTCATCACAGACCAACATCCAATATTCTCTACATCTCCCCATCACAGACTCGACATTCAATAATCTCTACATCTCTTCATCACAGACCAACATCCAATACTCTCTACATCTTCCGATCACAGACATGACATCCAATAATCTCTATATCTCTCCATCACAGACCCGACATCCAATACTCTCTACATCTCATTACAGACCCGACATCCAATATTGTCTACATCTCTTCATCACAGACCAAACATCCAATACTCTCTACATCTCTCCATCACAGACCTGACATCCAATACTCTCTACATCTCCCCATCACAGACCCAACATCTAATACTCTCTACATCTCTTAATCACAGACCCAACATCCAATACTCTCTGTATCTCTCCATCACAGACCAACATCCAATAATCTCTACATCAATGACCCAACATCCAATGCTCTCTACATCTCATCACAGACCCAACATCCAATACTGTCTACATCTCCCCATCACAGACCAACATCCAATACTCTCTGTATCTCTCCATCACAGACCCAACGTCCAATACTCTCTACATTTCCGCATCTCAGACCCAATATTCAATATTCTCTACATCTCTTCACAGACTCGACATCCAATACTCTCCACATCTTTCCCTCATCCCAACTCCAATACTCTCAAATTCATCCATCACAGACGACATCCAATACTCATCATCTTTTATCACAGACCCAACATCCAATATTCGAATCTCTCCACAAGACCCGACATCTAATACTCTCTCTCTCCATTACAGACCCAACATCCAATAATATCTGTATCTCTCCATCACAGACCCAACATCCAATACTCTCTGTATCTCTCCATCACAGACCCGACATCCAATACTCTCTGTAGCTCTCCATCACAGACCTGACATTTCATTAATCTCTTCATCTCCCCATCACAGACCCAACATCCAACACTCTCTGTATCTCTCCATCACAAACCAACATCCAATACTCTCTGTATCTCTCCATCACAGACCGGACATCCATTACTCTCTACATTTCCCCCTCTCAGACCCAATATTCAATACTCTCTACATCTCCCCATCACAGATCCGACATCCAATACTCTCTACTTCTCATCACAGACTTGACATCCAATACTCTTTCAATCTCTTTATCACAGACCCAACATCCAATACTCTCTACATCTCCCCATCACAGACCAACATCCAATACTCTCTACATCTCCCCATCACAGACCTGACATCCAATACTCTCTACATCTCCCCATCACAGACCAACATCCAATACTCTCTGTATCTCTCCATCACAGACTCAACATCCAACACTCACATCTCCCCATCACAGACCCGACGTCCAATACTCTCTGTATCTCCCCATCACAGACCCAACATCCAATACTCTCTACATCTCCCCATCACAGACCCAACATCCAATACTCTCTGTATCTCTCCATCACAGACCAACATCCAATAATCTCTACATCAATGACCAACACCAATCTCTCTACACTCATCCAGACCAACATCCAATACGCTACATTCCCTCACAGACAACATCCAATACCTCTTACTCTCATCACAACCAACATCTAATACTCTCTGACCCCCACACAGACCAACATCCAATACCTCGTATCTCCCCATCACAGACCCAACATCCAACACTCTCTACATCTCCCCATCACAGACCCAACATCCAATACTCTCTACCTTTCCTCATCTCAGACCAAATATTCAATACTCTCTACATCTCTCCATCACAGACCCAACATCCAATACTCTCTACATCTCCCCATCACAGACCCAACATCCAATACTCTCTGTATCTCTCCATCACAGACCAACATCCAATACTCTCTGTATCTCTCCATCACAGACCCAACATCCAATACTCTCTACATCTCCCCATCACAGACCCAACATCCAATACTCTCTACATCTCCCCATCACAGACCCAACATCCAATACTCTCTACATCTCCCCATCACAGACCAACATCCAATACTCTCTGTATCTCTCCATCACAGACCCAACATCCAATACTCTCTGTATCTCTCCATCACAGACCCAACATCCAATACTCTCTGTATCTCTCCATCACAGACCCAACATCCAACACTCACATCTCCCCATCACAGACCCGACGTCCAATACTCTCTGTATCTCCCCATCACAGACCCAACATCCAATACTCTCTGTATCTCTCCATCACAGACCCAACATCCAATACTCTCTGTATCTCTCCATCACAGACCCAACATCCAACACTCACATCTCCCCATCACAGACCCGACACAACCTCAGCTCCCACATGCCCAGCAGCACAGCGGACCCCATCCGTCGCAGTCGCCACTGCAGAGCGGAGCAGGTGCGCTCCAGGATGATGGCTCCAGGTTCCGTCCCGTCTGCGCGCACTGAGGATAGTACATAAGGGCACTCACCGTTCTCCACAGCTTGTGCCTTTTCACACTCACAGACGTGGCCGTGACGATGAGGTGAGACACAGACACCATGAAGCCGAAGACGATGGCCAGCAGGGTCCTCACCGGCAGAAGGGCATAGGACACGAACGTCACCAACATCAGCTGCCACATTCCTTGATCCGACGAAGTGGGGGGCTCCAAGCCATAGGCTCCCAGCGAGAAGGGGCAGCACAGGAAGGAGAAGGTGAAGCTGAAGAGCAAGGTGAGCTTGACGATCTGCTGCAGCTGCGTTACCTGCAGGTACTTGACATTGGTGACGATGAAGAGGGAGACGAAGATGATGCAGTGCACGGGGTGAGAGCCTTTGGAGATGCTGAGGCTGGGGCCGGACAGGAGCTCCACCAGCGCCAGGGTAGCCGTCATGATGATGAGCACAGCCAGAGCCTTCAAGGTCGACGTCTGCTCCAGCTTCAGGTTGTAATTCTGGAAGAGGGACTCGAGCTCCTTGCAGTCGAACTCGTCTTCGCATGCGATGGCATCCAGCGGGGGGGCGGGCGAGCAGCGGCACTTCTTCCTTCTGGTCTTGACTTTCTGAAACGGTATTTCCTCCATATCAGTGCCATTCATAAAGCCGACGAGACGAGTGCTGTCCTCCTCCGAGCCGCAGGTACATCACAGGGGGCACCGCGCACAGGCCATCCCTGAGCGGGCAGAGCAACAGGCGACGAACACTGCCTGCACCGACACTACTAGGTGGCACAGCCAAGGTAATCCCCTTCCAGGAGCATGTCACCCGGCGGGGGCTGGCGGCTGCGCACTGGAGAAGCCACCCTCGTCTCCACAATCTCGGCAGATTGACAAGCACAACACACAGATTTGACAACATGAGCACGTTTGAGTCGTCTCCCCCTCCCTGCATGTGCGGAGAAGGGCAGGCGCTGCCATTAGCGGGGATTAGGCGTCATAATAAGGGAGGCGGCAGCGCAAAGCCTATTACCTGGATGGAAGGGGGCCGCCACACACTGCTGTCGCCTGTTATAGGGAGCTCCCTGGCACTGGGCGCTTTATTAGGACTTTAGGCACTTCCTAATAAGTGGGGTCAGGAATCCAGCAGCTTCTGATCTGTATCAGGTGACAAAGTTGCAGTGTGAAATCACCAATAAATTACAATATCATGGAAAAGTGACTTTATATCTAGAATTCAATCAGTTGGAGAAACCTTCCATTGTAGACACTCATTACACACAGGGTTCCAGCTTTAATGTGGGTGATTGTGGTTGACAGCTAACGAAGAGCCAGCATTCAGTAGAAAAGGGATCATCGAAAATGAATTGTGATCCAGAAGTGTTGACCTATTGGAAGGTATGTGCAGTGTATTACATGAATTACTGCATCAATGTGGCGAGGCTTGGAGGCGATCAGCCTGTGGCACTGCTGGGGTGTTATGGAAGCCCAGGTTGCCTTAACAGCGCCTTTTAGATTAGCTGCATTGCTGGCTCTGGGGTCTCTCAACACAGATTCACTGTGGGGTTTATGTCAGACGAGTTTGCCGGCACCAGGTATTGGTAGTTTTGGCAGTATGGGCAGGGCCGTAACTAGAGAAGCGTGGGCCCCATAGCAAACTTTTGGATGGGGAACTCCTCCCACCACGAACATTTACCAGGACTGCTTAATAAGTCTTAGGGCATGTCCCCACTGCACGGGTTTTTGTCAGGTTTTTCAGGCGGTTTGCGGTTTGGCAGACCACCTGAAAAACCGACCAAAAACCAGCAGAACGGGGCTCTATGGAAAACTCGTGCAGCAGTCCCCACTGCACGGGTTTTCCGC
Source organism: Phyllomedusa bahiana (assembly GCA_025379985.1). NCBI lineage: Eukaryota > Metazoa > Chordata > Amphibia > Anura > Hylidae > Phyllomedusa > Phyllomedusa bahiana. Next base: position 57,618 of record JAODAL010000136.1, on the reverse strand, counting down.
CCGGCGGTTTTGCCGCCCGCGGTCCGCTCGCAAAACATTGTGAATGCACATTCTTCCGTCCGGTTTGCGGACGGAATATGTGCATCTCAATGTGAAGGGGGAGGGCTTTTCTCCCATTAACTGTTTTTATGTATAGTTAATGGTTTTTATTGCTTAGTATGTTAAGTAGTTTGATCATGTGATCCGGATTCAGAATACATAATGAGGGTTTCCGAGTAAGGGAGTTGATATCTCCGGAAACGCGTCAGCCAAACTGTTTTTTAAAGCTGATGGGATAACTTTTTTCATATGTATGCAACTTCTCACGTGCATTGATATGCTTTTTTAAACAAGAATAGATATAAAGTCATGGCTTTTTAAAATACATTTTTTGTCTGGCTGAGCTCCCCTTGATCCAGTGTTTGGAAGCTGGTCACAGGCTTTGAACTACAATGTGATACACACCTTTTATTTTGCTACTAATACATATGGACCTGATTATACTGCCAGAACACGGCCACAAATCACCACCACATAGTGACTGAATAATGCCCCCATACTATCGCTGAATAAAGATCAGTACAAAGACTAATATTACCCCCATATAGTGGTAGATATCAGTGTACACAGATGCTCTGCAGACTGTATATTACTGCCAAACATTGCCAATATAGTGGAATACACCAGTGTACACAGGCATTGCTGACATATGAGTTATTACAGTGATTACAGTCCTTGTGATTTACAGTTGACATGTCTCTGATGAGTCGATGACTTTCCCTTTTGTTCTGCATCCGGTCCAGACCGCCATGATGACTTCTCCCAGACACCACTCGTCCCTTTAGATTTGGACACAAATAGCTTAGAATCCTCACTTTTCTAGCACCTCACTTCCTGCCCCCCCACCTCTCTACCAACTTCCCAGGGGTGGGAGAGTAGGTAAATCTTTCCCAAATTCTGGAATGGCATTTTTTTGATAATTCTTTCAAGACGACAGTCATCCTTGTTGCTTGTGCACATTTTTCTTCCACACTTTTTCCTTCAACTTTCCATTAATAGGAAAGTTGAAGGTTTTACTGTGTAAAATGACAGCTTCTGTAGCAAGGACCTTTTGTGCCTTCCCCTTCTTGTGAAAGTTTTCCATGACTGTCTTTTGGACAACTGTCAAGTCAGCAGTCTTCCCCAGGAGTGTGTAACCTACTGAACCAGCCACAGGGACCATTTAACCCCTTAACGACCCTGGACGCATGAGTACGTCCCAGGGTCGCTAAAGGGCTTTGCGGCGGGATCGCTCCATGACCCCGACACACAGCCGCCGGGTGTTAGTGGCTGATCGCAGCTAACACTTGGCAGTTACAGCGAGGGGGGAGGAAGGATGGGAGGTGGCGCCGTTAAGACACCGCGGCCATCTAAATGAATGAAAAACGGTTCTTCACGGCGATTGGAGTACGCTTTGGGGATCCGATGCCGGGACATGGCAGTGGGAAGCCTTGTGAAGGCCTCCATCACTGCCATGTTGTCGTCTGCCCCACTTCCGGCCCCAGGCCATCTTGGTACAGCCTGATGCACTGTCTATGCAATGCATTAGGCTGCATTAACGATTGCGCCCCCTAGTGGTGAAGCGCCCTAGGGGGGACTCAATGTTAAAGTAGAAAAAATAAATAAAGTTTTAAAGTACAAAAAGAAATTATTAAAAGTTCAAATCACCTCCCTTTCCCCATTTTACAAATAAAAAAAATAAAATAATATAAAAGTTACACATACGCCAAAATTGCGTTTTTTGGTCATTTCACGTTGCATAAAAATTGGAATAAAATTGATCAATAAAGTCGCATTTATTCCAAACTAGCAATAAAAAGAATGCTTCAGCCTGCAAAAAATGCCCCCTCACTGACGTAGGTGTTAGTACAAAAAAGTTATTGGTCACATAAAATGGCACTTGCGACGCAAATTTCAAAAATAGAAAATGTTTGGAATTTTTTTACAGTTCCAAAACATAACAGAAACCCTACATGTTTGGTATTGCCGGATGCGTATTAACCTGTAGAATACAGATAACACATTATATTTACCAAAGATTGAACGCTGTAAAAGCAAAAAACCCACAAACATGGCGAAAGTAAGTTTTTTTTTCACAATTTGTCCCACTTGGAATATTTTTGCGGTTTCCCAGTATATTCTATAGTATAGTGAATAACAACATTAGAAAGTTCATCTTGTCCCACAAAATAAAAGCCCTCATAGGTCTATGTAGGTGGAAAAATAAAAAAAAGTTATGGCTCTGGGTAGGCGAGGAAGGAAAAACGAACGTGTCAACAAAAAAAATCGTAAGGTCCTTAAGCGGTTAAAGGCTTAGGAAACCTTTGCATGTGACAATATTGACCTTTCTCACATTGTTCTATTTTTCTAAATGTTGGGTCTGCATTAGCTGTAAGCCATAATCATCCACATTAAAAGAAAGAAATGCTTGACATAAATTGCTCTTTATGTAAGGAGTCTATACAATATATGGGTTTCACTATTTGACTTGCATTATGCAAATAAATTAAATTTTCAATGAGATTCACATTTTTTGAGATGCACTAGTATACAGCAGCACATAGCAGGCACAAAGCTCATACAAACATTATAATAGTGAAACTTCTCAAATGCATTACCGCTACGCTTTATAAAAGTAAAGGTGTTTAGTGCACAGTTTAATCAAGTCATGTATGCTCACCTATCTTAGCCTTGCACTCACCTGTGCATAAGCCCTTTTCAATCAGTGTGAGTGGAGCTTAGCTCTAAATGTATGGCGACTGCTGCCCCACAGAGAAGTATTAGAATTCGGGACCCACCTTGTAAGGCTAGCTTGACTTGGGAAGTGGGCATATGCAACTTGACCAAACTGTGCAACAAACACCATAGCAGTAATTCATTTTAAATATTCCACTAGTTTAATGTTTGTATGGGCTTTAATGTCTGCTATGTGCTGTTGTATTTGGTGTTTGAGAATTTATTTTTCACAGTCACAACAGTGTACAGTAGCATCTAAACAAATTACAAATGGATATGTGGGCTAACTAGTTTTTTTCTTGAATTTTGATCATTATGTCAACTGTGTCTTGAAACCACATTCACCATATAATGTCCCAGAGACTGCCGGTCTGCGGCACATGTGATTGACTGGAAAGATCTAACCAATTTCCATAAACATTTTACTTATAAAACCTTTATATTCATGAAGTGCATGCATTGATTGGTCTAGTGGCGCCTTTCTACACTACAGTGCAGTACTACATGTTCTGTACTGCTCTTTACATGTGCCAGGATGGGTGACTCCTATGAGGACCAGGTGAAGGTGCCCCATTTTCTATTTTTTCTGGTACATTGTCTCTAAAGTACATGACCCAAAGAGGCTCTTATTCCTAAAATAGAAATTGATTTACTGCTCTTTCTCAGTGTTATACGTAAGGACTCAACTTTATCTGTATAAGTTATTGGAATATTTATCTGTAATATTTATTTTTTAATTACAGTATGTTGGGTGATATCTTGGGCCTACAGGACCGATAACCAGTTTTCAGTAGAGTTTTACAGTACTCTCAACTTACAATAGTTTCAACATACAATGATTGTCCCTGAACCAATTAATATTGTATGTTGCGGGATCACTGTGTAAAGCATTATATGCATTAATGGGGTTATATTTTACTAAATAAACATTAGCAATTCATAAACATAGATGAGATTATGTGGATGAGTACTTGAAAATGCACTTCTGTCAACTGCTAAACATGGCACAGCAAGTGAACGGCCACTTAAAGAGGTGCCTGAGCCTGAGATAGATGTATAAGAGATAGACTTCAACAGTCTAAGGGCATGTTCACACGTTATTTTTTTCTCTTCAAAATCTGCTTCAAAACTGCCTGATTAGAGGCGTTTTTGAAGAGGAAATTTACTCTTAGGATTTTAGGTGTGTTTTTTGATACATGTTCCGGTGTGGTTTTATACTCTGATCGTATTAAAAATAATTAAATGTTATATGTTATTTTATATATTGCATGTATAGTATGGTATATTGAATAGTTTATACAACAGTATATCCACTATATAGTATATAATAAACAGCATAGTATGTAAAATATGTTTATCTATCTATACATATATATATATATTATATTTATACATATTATATATATATATATATTATTATATTATATATTATATTAATATATTTTAATATATTATATTTTATATATATATATATCAATTGTAAGAGTCACGCTCGTCCAGCCACCATCTTGGACAGTTTCAGGGGTTCTTTAGCTCTCGGATCGCTGCCTTTGGTAAATGGAATATTAGCACACCGACACCAGGCTTTATATTCAGGCACAGGCTTAGCACAACATAAACAAACAAAACACCTCGGCCGTCTGGCCACTTACTCAACTCAATGAGAGGCCCTCTCTAACCTGTGGTCTCATTCTACTACTCAGGCCCTTATACACACCTTTACCAAGCCACCACTGGTATACAGGCTTCCCACAAGCCTCTGGGGGGCAGAGCCTCTCTTCAGCTCCACTGCTGCTCCAGGTTCTGGCGACAACCACGCCCCCTGATTACCTGGAGAGGCAGGCTTTCTATAGACCTGGAAAAAACCTGGAACATGGGAACAGCCACCACAAATATTATATATATTATATATATATAATATATATATATATAATATATATATATAATATATATTATATTTATATATATTTTTATATATAAAATATATATATATTTTATATATAAAATATATATATATATATATATATATAATATAATATATATATCGTTTTTTTTAATAGCTTAAGTAGTGTAGAATGTGCCAGAATGTATGAACCTGTTCTTTTGCAGGTAACACATACAGGTGCAGTCTAGTGCCAATATGACATGTCTGTCTTCATGTATGCTAGATAGCAGAAATGCTTTTTCAAAAATTCCTATGTCCCCTTTGATAGCTTCTTTAGTTGATAGTGTGCTACTGATTTTGGAATGTGTATGTATATTAAGCCCACCAGTGTGCACCTATGCTAATTTTTTTTCAAAAATGTTTTTTTGATGTGCAGAACCACATATTGTTTCTAGTCTGTGTGTGGAGGAGTGGCTGCCTCCATTTTGTTTTTTTGCACTCCACCCACCTTCACAGGCTTTTTAATCAGTGCAGTGTAACTTGTAAGCTGGTACCTTCATTCCCTGGATTATGGAGGTCTGAATAGGACCCAAACGAGAGATAACAATAGTGTTGGACCACTTGCTTGAGGTCTCGTTAAAGTTCCGAGGTGGCTTAAAGGGAATGTGTCATCAAAAATGACTTATTGTTGAACTCACATTTTTATGCTGAACACATTTTTTTTAAGGAATTTTTTGGTTATTTTTTTTAATTTTCCATATCACCTTCAGTCCTGCATTTTTCACTTTGGCCACTAAGCCTAATAATCGTCTGACACTTCCTGTTCTGTTTAGAGAGCTTTTCAGCAGTGTGCTCATTATCAGCAAAAGCAAGGTCAAACTGAAAGGAGACACCATGTGTACAGATAACACAGGATCCACCAGTCACAAGAGGAGATGTCACAGCTCCCCCTCTCCCCCTCCTTTCACAGTGAAAATCTCCTATAGAAGTCTATGGGACAGAATTGTCTTAAGATCCTATGTGCATGAAGCTGCTGTAAAGTATCTCCGGACTGCTGTTGAAGCAGTGCAAGCAAGATGTCTTCCCCACAATCCCCATATAGACGGCCGGGAATTGAGAAATCTCAATCGGGAAATAAAAACGACTGAGGGGAAAAAGAATATGGATCAGGGTCTTGATTTAATAAGTACAAAACAAAAATTGACATCAGATTCCCTTTAAGCAGTTTCGATCAAAAGTGTGAACTGAGAACCTCAAAAGTTTTTTCATGTATTCTAGATAGGAGAAATGCTTTTTCAAAAATTCATGTCCCCTTTGATAGCTTCTTTAGTTGATAGTGTGCTACTGATTTTGGAATGTGTATGTATATTACAGTCCACCAGTGTGAACCTATGCTCATTTTTTTCAAAAATGTCTTTTTTATGTGCAGAACCATATATTGTTTCTAGTCTATATGGGGGGGAGTGGCTGCCTCCATTTTGGATTTTTTCACTCCACCCACCTTCACAGGCTTTTTAATCAGTACAGTTTACTTATAAGCTGGTACCTTCATTCCCTGGACTATGGAGGTCTGAATAGGACCCAAACTAGAGGTAACAATAGTGTAGGACCACTTGCCTGAGGTCTCTCTGAAGTTCGGAGGTGGCTTAAGCAGTTTTGATCAAAAGTGTGAACTGAGAACCTCAAAAGTTTTTCATGTATTCTAGATAGCAGAAATGCTTTTTCAAAAATTCCTATGTCCCCTTTAATAGCTTCTTTAGTTGATAGTGTGCTACTGATTTTGGAATGTGTATGTCTCAGGCAGACCACCTTTGACCTGGTCTGGCTGTTCTAACTATTTTGTGGCTAGGTTTGGAGTCAAAGAATCATAAATGTGTCTACTTCTATGAATGTGGTGCAACACGCCCCCAGAACGCCCAAATCTTTGGCGCATTAAAAAGTGTCTTTGGCGCATTACAAAGAGACTTATCGCGCCAAAGTTTGGAGTACGCCTATTCATACATTCTTTTTGGCTCAAAGTACACCAGAAAACTGCCACAGCCTCATTCATACATGTCGCCCATAGCATCTCACAAAAGTGAGTATACCACTCACATCTTAGTAAATATTATATTATATCTTTCCATGGGTCAACACCGATATGCAGCTTGTATAACAGTGTAAATTTGGTGCACCCTCAAAATAACTTAACACACAGTCATCAATGTCTTAACCTCTGACAACAAAAGTGAAAATAGATAAATTGTGCCCAAAATGTCAATATTTTGTGCGGTCACTAGAGCTTCAAAGGTTGAAGCCACTGGAATCCTCTTCCACTCCTCCATGACAACATCACAGAGCTGGTGGATATTACAGACCTTGCACTCCTGCACCTTCCATTTGAGGAAGCTCAATAGGGTTTAGGTCTGGAGACATGCTTAGCCAGTCCAGCACCTTTACCCTCATTTTCTTTAGCAAGCCAGTGGTCATCTTGGAGATGTGTTTGGGGTTGTTACAATGTTGGACTATTGCCCTTCCGCCCAGTTTCCACAAGGACAGGATCATGCTATGCTTCAGAATGTCACAATACAGGTTGTCATTCATTATTCCCTCAATTAAATGTAGCTCCCCACAGCCTGCAGCACTCATGCAGCCCCAAACCATGACACTTCTTCCACCATGCTTAACTGTAGGCAATAAACACTTGTTTTTGTACTCCTCACCTGGTTGCCGGCACACACGGTAGACACCATCTGAACCAAATAAGTTTATCTCTTCTAATTAGAGCACTGGACATGGACACAGTAATCCATTTCTTTAGTCTGCTTGTCTTCAGCAAACTGTTATATAGTTACATAGTTTGTCAGGCCGAAAAAAAGACAGACGTCCATCCAGTTCAGCCTATTGTGCTAATGATGAGTGTTGATCCAGAGGAAGACAAAACCCCCTCTGAGGTAGAAGCCCTCATTTTAGGGTCAAAATGCGATCCCGACTCCAATCTGGCAATCAGAATATTCCCTAGATCAATAAGTCTTTTCCAGAATACGTAGTCAATATTAGGCTTTGTCTACAAAGCTCTGGATTTTGGTCAGTTTTTCAGCGGATTCAGTATTTTGAATATGCTGAAAATCTGACCTTACCCAGCACTGTGTAGCCCTCAATAGAAAATCTGTGCTGTAGTCTGCACAACACGGCTTTTTTACTGAGGGTTTCCAAAACCTAAAATTCTGGCAGAATATAGAACATGTATATTCTGCCGGACCGGTATCAGATTCCTTGAGTACCAATGTATTGGTCTGCCGGGAATCCGAAATACAACTGCAAAAATATGGCAGTGCAGTACGGTCCAGCAATGTGAAAATGCTGTTGGATTTCTGATGGCATTGTTACATTGCACTGTAGACTTAGCCTAACTTGTTACATTATTACATATGAATGCATCCAGACCCTTTTTGAACTCCGTTAGTGAATTCACCAGGACAAGTTCCTCTGGCAGAGAGTTCCACAGTCTCACTGCTTGTACAGTAAAGAATCCCTTTTTATGTTTATGTAACAACTTTCTTTCCTCAAGATGTAGAACAGGGGTGTCAAACTCGTTTTCGCCGGGGGCCACATCAGCCTCACGGCGCAACTTAAAGGGCTGACCTAATTTTAGAACTGTGTAAATGTAACTTCTCCTTAACAGTTAAGAGAGCTATTAAGGAGTAGTTTCATTTGTACAGTATTCCTGTTACAATAGCCCTTTGATGGTAATCAGGAAGAAGGTGAGGCCCATGGCGGGAGGCAGGCCAGATGGTGGAGGCCCAGAGAGGGAGGCAGGTCAGATGGTGGAGGCCCAGGGGGGAGGCTTCCCAGATGGTGGAGGCCCAGAGGGGGAGGCAGGCCAGATGGTGGAGGCCCACAGGGGGAGCAGGCCAGATGGTGGAGGTCCAAGAGGGGAGGCAGGCCAATGGTGGAGGCCCAGAGAGGAGGCAGGCCAGAGGTGGAGGCCTAGGGGGGGCAGGCCATGGTGAGGCCCAAGGGGAGGCAGGCCAGTTGGTGCAGGCCCAGAGGGGGAGGCAGGCCAGATGGTGGAGGCCCAGAGGGGGAGGCAGGCCAGATGGTGGAGGCCCAGGGGGGAGGCAGGCCAGATGAGGGAGGCAGGCCAGATGGTGGAGGCCCAGAGGGGGAGGCAGGCCAGATCGGGGGGGCCCAGGGGGGGAGGCAGGCCAGATGGTGTAGAGCCCAGAGGGAGGCAGGAGAGGTGGAGGCCCAGGAGGGGAGCGGTCCAGTGTGGAGGCCCAGAGGGGGAGGCAGGCCAGATGGTGGAGGCCCAGAGGGGAGGCAGGCCAGATGGTGGAGGCCCAGAGGGGGGCAGGAAAGCGGGGGGGCAGGCCAGATGGTGGAGGCCCAGAGGGGGAGGCAGGCCAGATGGTGGAGGCCCAGGGGGGAGGCAAGCCAGATGGTGGCGGCCCAGGGGGGAGGCAGGCAGATGGTGAGGCCCAGAGGGGGGCCAGATGGTGGAGGCCCAGAGTGGTGGAGGCAAGGCCAGATGGTGGGGCCCAGGGGGGAGGCAGGCCAGTGGTGGAGGCCCAGGGGGGAGGCAGGCCAGATGGTGGAGGCCCAGGGGGGAGGCAGGCCAGAAGTTGGAGGCCCAGAGGGGGAGGCAGGCCAGATGGTGGAGGCCCAGTGGGGAGGCAGGCCAGATGGTGGAGGCCCAGAGGGGAAGGCAGGCCAGATGGTGGAGGCCCAGAGGGGGAGGCAGGCCAGATGGTGGAGGCCCAGAGGGGGAGGCAGGCCAGATGGTGGAGGCCCAGGGGGGAGGCAGGCCAGATGGTGGAGGCCCAGGGGGGCGGGAGGCCAGATGGTGGAGGCCCAGGGGGAGGCAGGCCAGATGGTGGAGGCCCAGGAGGGGAGGCAGGCAAAATGGTGAGGCCTAGAGGGGGATAGAGGACTAACTGGTAAGGCCCCAGTAGGAAGCCACTTACCAGCTAGTGAACGGCCTCGGGGGGAGCAGGAATCTTCCCGGTAAAGGTAGGAAGCCCATGTCAGGTTGCCAGCCTGCAGGGCGCGGGGACGGGCACTGAGCAGGCGGATCCAGGCAGTCTGTGCTCCTACTGTGCACGGGAGCTGCCGGCCCGCCCCTGGAGTCCACTGAGCTGGCGCCCATGGTCAGTCTGTCTCCACTGAGAGAGGCAGCCGCTGGGAGCCACGAGCTCAGGCAAGTGCCGGGCCGATAACAGAGGCAAGGCCGCCTGGGGCGGGAGCACAGCCAGAAAACAAGTGCCGGGCCGGATAACACAAGGCAACGGGCCGGATTCGGCCCGCGGGCCTTGTGTTTGACACCTGTGATGTAGAAGATGCCCCCTTGTTCTGGATACAGTCCTGAGTATAAATAGATCTTGAGACAGATCTCTATATTGACCTTTAAAGGGTTTTTTTCACTACAAAGAATAGCTTTCAAAATGTAGGAAACACTAAATGAAAACGTTTTCCAAATATAATGCGTTGTTCATCTTTTTTGTTAAGGAGCTACAAATGATTTTATCACCTTCTGAGGGCTTTCTGGTTTCCCATGTGACTGACCTGTGTACTCCTTATCCCTTGCTGTTTGTTCTATCTGATAGCAGGGAGTGATATCATTACACAGGTCAGAGCAGTGTGAGAGCTTGTGTTTTATCTGATCTTTCAGAAAAAAAGACAGTAATTAATCTACTGTTGACAATAACTCAGAAGCTTCTCCAGACCTCAGAGAAGGTAATTTAGCTAATCTAGACTGATAAACAGAGTCTGAATACACTGAGCTCAAATGCTAATTACAGACAGCTTGACCAGGAAGTGACAGAGCAAAGCAGCATTATTTCATTCATGCATCCTATGATACTTTGAGATGAGACAACCACTTTAATATATTTATACATATTTATTGTCACGAGTGGCACAGCGCTCTGGCCCGCGGGCGAACCCGTGTCCCTGGAGACGGGTAGCACCGCTGACCGCGGGACAGGCTATGGGCGCAATCACTCTGTTAACTTACCTGACCACGCTCCTGTCCCATCTTCTCCCTCTGCCCGGCGGGTCGCGCATGCCTGCTCCCTAGGGCGCCGCTAATTGGATAATTGCCGGGTGTTGTCCCTATATATTAGTATGGTCCACGTCACTTCCCTGTTGGATCTATGTTGCCCCGAGCCTTAGAGAAAGCGTTCCTTTGTGTTTTCATCTTGCCATGTTACTGACCGTTAGCTACGTTTCTCGACTCCGAACCTTCGCTGCCTGCCCTGACCTGCCTGTCTGTCCATGACTATGGTTTTCGTGTTACGTCTCGGTACCTCGTTGTACCTCGGCCGCCACCGCAAGCCAGTCACGTCAGGGGTAGCAACCTGGTAGGACTCCCGCCGCAGCAAGTCCATCCCGCTTTGTGGCGGGCTCTGGTGAAAACCGGGACCTACTTAGACCCCGCTCCCTGGCATGGCCGTTACCATCGCTTGCGGTGGTCCAGCGGATCCACTACTCCGGCTGTTACATTTATCATGTCCCCCCTAACCAGTCTTTTCTCTAAATTAAATAAACCTAATCTTGCTAATATTTCTGGGTATTGCAGTCCATCCAATCCTTTCATTATTTTGTTGCCTGCCTCTGTACCTGTTCAAGCTCTAAAATGTCTTTCCTGTGAACTGGTGGACAAAACTGTACACAATATTCCATGTGTTGTCTAACCAGTGACTTGTCTATTAGGAGAATAATGATTTCATCATGTGCATCTATACCCCTTTTAATATAACCCATAATCCTATTTGCCTTGGCAGCTGCTGCCTGACACTGGCTGCTACAATTAAGTTTACTGTCCACTAGGTTTCCCAAGTCCTTCTCCATGTCACTTTTTCCCAGCGTTTTTCCATTTAAAATGTAATCATGGAATGGATTTTTCCTTCCCATGTGCATAACCTTGCATTTATTTGTGTTAAACCTCATCTGCCATTTCTCTGCCCAGGACTCCAACTTATCTGGATCCCTTTGTAATAACACATTATCCTCTATTACGTTGATTACTTTACAGAGCTTAGTATCATTTGCAAAGATCGATATTCTACTGTGCAATCCATGTGTAAGGTCATTAATAAATACATTAAATACAATAGGGCCCAATACCGAACCCTGTGGTACACCAAAAAAAAACAATATAAAATATAACCTTTAATATATTATATTAAAAATATATATCAACAATACCATGGTGTGACATCGTTTATCTTGGTCTCCCCTGATGAACCTGCTTAAAGGGAACCTGTCACATAGGTTGTGTCCTCCTTGCTGAGGGCAGCACAAGCTAGTGTCAGACCTGCTGTTCCCAGCACTGTGCCCCTTATTCTGTAAGATGCAGCAGTTTTGGAGCATTTACCCCTCAAATCTTATTCATGAGCAGGTGTTAGCTCCACCCACCAAATGCTAGCTCCGCCCACCGACAGGTATTAACATGTTTCTACCTATTCAAAGTAATTGGTGTGTCAGTTGAGGTGGGTGGGGCTAGCCTCAGGGGGGCAGGGTTTGAAAAAAACTGATACTCTGAAGGACTCTTCGAATGACTCTTCTGGCTGAAAACTGCAGATTTGAGCATTAAATACACGAAAACAACAGCATCTTACAGAATAAGGGGCACAGCACTGGAAACAGCAGGTCTATCACTACCTTGTACTGTCCTCAGCCAGGGGGGCAAAAACTATGTGACAGGTTTTCTTTAATGGGAGAAACGCGTCAGGGGTATTTTCTTATTTTATCCTACCCATCTACTATATAAGTAGCCCTTAATAGGGAAATATAGGGCATTTTAGGGTTAGAGTCCTTGGGGCCGCCCTCATCGGGGCGATTACTCCATATTATCTGTGATAGGATTTTCAATAGGGTAATTGTAGGTTTTTTTTTTGCCTATAATGGGCTGTCTTCCTTTTTGGACACATAAGATTGGGATAACTTTTTCCTTTGTTTAACCAGCTGGGAACTACAAGCATCGGTACCATGAGTAAAGTTATCTCTTGTTCCAAACTAGTGTGCACATATACCCTTAGTAGATGGGATTTTGTATATATGGTATGTCATTATATGTATGTATTTATCATTAGAGTATTTTTGTGTGTATTTATCATTAGAGTTTTTTGTATTAAGGGGGTATTTTGGTGTTGTTGATATATATTTTTAATATAATATATTAAAGGTTATATTTTATATTGTTTTTTTTTTTGGAGCTGTGATGTATTTGTTATACACGAATTCTATTATTTATGTATCAGTGAAGGTAGCCTGTGGTACACCACTAGTAACAGGGATGTACCATTCGTTTTCTATCACTGAGCCACTTACTTACCCACTTGTAAACATTTTTCCGTAGTCCAAGCATTCTCATTTTACTTACCAACCTTTGATGTGTCACAGTATCAAATGCTTTAGAAAAATCTAGATATATGACATCCAATGCCTCACTTTGATCCAGTCTAGAACTAAGCTCCTCATAGAAGCCGATGAGATTAGTTTGACACGACCGATTCTTCATAAACCCATGCTGGAACGGTGTTATACATTTATTTTCAGTGAGATAATCCAGGATAGCATCTCTTAGAAAGCCTTTAACCTCTTAACGACCGCCCGTCGACTTTAGATGTTGGCTGGTGTGGGTCGTTCGTCTGCAGCGACGTCGCTGCAGACATCGGGGTTTGCGGTGCCCGGCGCCGCAATTGCGCTGCTATCGGGGCTGTACTACACAGCCCCGATCTCAGAGCATCCCGGTGCTTTAACCTTTTGATTGCGGTGGTGCGTTACCGCAGTGCAATCAAAGAGTTCCCCTGCTCTGTTGGGTGATTGGACCACCCAGTGTCCCGACAGAGCCTGGGGAACGGCTGCACAGTCAGCTCTGGGTACCTAGAGTGGCCCCAGAGCTGTTTGTGTACTAAGCCATATGAATATGTTAATACATTACTAAGTGTAAAAAAAAAAATAAACGTTAAACAGTACTCCCTTCATGGGAGAAAAAAAAAAAAGTAAAAAAAAAAGTGTAAAAAAAATAATAAAAAAATAAATAAAAAATAATTAAATATTTAATAAAAAATAATTTACACGCACAAAAAAAACCTACACATATTTGGTATCCACACGACTGTAATAACCTGTAGAATTAATCTAACAAGTTATTAAGTGTGAAATGTGAATGGTGTAAAAAAAAATTAAAAAAAAAATACTGCAATTATGTATAAGTGAACTTAAACTATTCCCCCATAAAGTACAACTTGTCTCGAATAAAACGAGGCCTCATCCAACTGCATCATTGAAAAAATAAAAAAGTTACAACTGTTGAAACGCAAGGAGGCAAAAACTAAAAAAAGTTCTGTTCATTAACTACTTTTCAGGCGTTCGGCTTAAGGGGTTAAACATTTTACCCACAGCAGAGGTTAAACTTTCCAGCCTATAGTTTCCTGGATCACTTTTTGACCCATTTTTGAATATTGGCCCCACATTTACTATGCGCCAATCCTTTGGGACATACCCTGTTATTATACAGTCCATAAAAATTAAGATTAGGGGCCTACCTGTTTGCAACGTCTTTAGAAGATCCACTTCTGGAACTGAGCCTATGGTCTGAGCATTGACAGGATGACCCCCCCACCCTTTAACCTCTGCAGCAATGCTGGCAGCACTCATATGTCTATTTTGAAAAGACAATCTCTAGATATGACACTGAACACGACACGTTCACTCAACTGTTTTGGTCGACCATGGCGAGGCCTTTTATGAGTGGAACCTTTGTTGTTAGACTGCTGTATGGTCTTGGCCACTGTGCTGCAGCTCAGTTTCAGGTTCGGCAATCTTCTTATAGCCTATGCAATCTTTATATAGAGTAACAATTCCTTTTTGTCAGATCCTCAGACACTTATTTGCCATGAGATTCCATGTTGAACGTCCAATAACCAGTGTGAGAGTGATGACACCAAATTTAACACAACTGATCCCCATTCACACTTGAGACCTTGTAACACTAATGAGACACATGACAACATAGAGGAAAAATGGTAAATTGGGCACATTTTTACTTAAGGGTGCACTCACTTTTGTTGCCAGCGGTTGAGACATTGATAGCTGTGTGTTGAATTATTGCAAGGGCACACCAAATTTATACTGTTATACAAGCTGTACACTGACTACTTTACATTGTATCAAAGTGACATATCTTCAGTGATGTCACATCTACAAAAATGTGTGGGGTGTACTCACTTTTGTGAGATATTGTGTGGATGTGTATATATATAAATTGAGGATTTGTTACAACAAATAGAGGGCGCAGTGAGCTTCCCAGCTCCTTTCCCATAATGCCTTGTGATATGCAGATGCTTAGTAGTGGGCTAAAAGGCAATCAAAACACTACACACCTTAACTGGTGCTCTCCTCAAGGAGAGATGTTCCCCTTTTCTCAGCCACTCTTGGTTACAAAAACAAAGAGAAGACTGAATAAAAAAGAACCATAAAAACTGCAGCATTTTTCCAAAAAGCAACCAATCAGAGCTCAACTTTTATTTTTCCAGAGCAGTATATGAAATGAAAGCTGAGTTCTGATTGATTGCTATGGGCAACAAAAACAGTGTTACAAGTAGACAATTTTCATACATAAAGCCCATAAAGTCTATTTTTCTGAATAATATAGCGACGGATGTAACAAATCTCCAAAGGCTGAAAAAAATCCATTAGATCTTGGTTAGCACAAATGTCAACAGCTGGGTTCAGAAATATTTCAGAAGCCACACTACAACAGTCAGGTACAGGAGATTGAACCTACAGGAAGATGTAGTAGGTGTATTCATCCTACTCCCAGTCAGAATACACTACCTATTCACCTACCGCATCTTCCTGCAGGTTTAACCCCTTGCGGACACAGGACGTTCATCCTTGTGCCGGTAAGGTTCTGTGTAGCTGGTGCTAATCCCGCTGCTTGGAAGGCTGGTGTCAGGTGCTAATTGCAGCTGACACTCGCCAGTAACAGCATGTCCATAACAGTCTGTTCTATTAAAATATAACATAATTTATCCTGTATACTAACACAGTAGAAGAAAAAAAATTCAAATGTTAACACTGCGTTTTTGTTGGTCATTTTGCGTCATTTTGCGTCCCCTAAAAATTGGAATAAAAAGTGATCAAAAAGTCACATCTTTCCCAAAATGATACCAATAAAAAGTACATTTAAACCCACAAAAAATGCACATCAGGTTCCAGTCATTGGCTGCAGAAAATGGCGCGGTAGCACAAATTTAAAAAAAATAAAGAATGTTTGGAAAAATATTTTACGGACTAAAACATAACAAAAACCATACATATTTGGTATTGCCAGAATCATATCAACCTGCAGAATACAGATGACACATCATTTTTACCGAAGATTGAACACCATAAAAACACAACCCCATAAACATGGCACAGGTAAGTTTTTTTTCACATTTTACTCCACTTAAAATTTTTGTTTGGTGGTTTCCCAGTATTTTCTATGGTACGGTCAATGACTCCATTAGACAGTACATTCTGTTACACAAGATAAAAGCCCTGATACATCTATGTAAATTGAAAAATAAGGAGGAAAATAGGGAGGAAAAAAATGAAGAGCCATATTATTATGGACGACTGTCAGGAAGTACCTGTACACCTGTACACCTTTCCAGTTCCATTGTCACATGTCTGATGAAGAGCTCTCCCTGAAACATTACTAACTATAATACCGAACTGAAACACCAATGTAAATACTAAACCAATACTTACATATATTTTCTGACCAATACTTTAAATACCTGTCTTCTTTGTACTGCGGTGATATACATATAAAACAATTTCACTAATTCAAGTATATTTCAGAATGTTGGGAGTGCAGTTTCTCTGGTCTAGATATTTCTGATATACAGATGCAGTGGTCAGCCCCTCAGAAACATGCACCCACCCATCTTTAACATTCTTTCCTCAGTGTGATACAACCTGGAGTTTGGTATAGAGTTGTGTTCCCACTTGCTTGGGAAGCTTTATTGGCAGTTCTGTTAGAGTTGCCATCAATTGTGGACAGGCTGGAAGCCATAGTGTGTTTGTGAACAGAGCCTAACGCCAATTTCCAAAGATATGAAGGGCCGGTGCATGGAAATAAAACAGAACTGACTTTATGTTATTGATAATTCTGCATCTTACCTTTCTTTTTATACAGTTACAGATGGGCAGCTATTGGCTCAGCCTAAGAAGGAAAAGTTAGCTATGTCTTCCCTAAGAAATGATATCACTGGACTACGTTTTCTAGAACTGAATGTTTAAAGACAAGAATAAACTTACCTGACAATTGGGACAGAGGATAAAGAGAATTCATGTTGGAAAGTCAAAGGACTATTGCAGCAGTATAGCTGAAGATTTACTGGTATTTAGTGCCATGCCTGATAATAGGGACAACTGAATAGTTGTCAAATCATAGTTGGATGATTTCACATCTCCTACCCTCTACTGTTATCTGTATTCAGTGCAGGATGAAGATGCTGGATATAAACAGCCATATTCAACTTCTTTTGAAGATCACAGACACATGGCCATACTCACAGCTCAATGGCTGGACAAAAAAACTATACCCAGTAGAAAGCAATCAATGTTACATGGGAGAGGTTGCAAAGGTACAGAATACTAATGGACAATTTCTCACACAGCTGCTATCCATGTGGCTATGGTGCACCACACGTCACCATATAATTGGCAACCTTTATTAGTAGTATCTTTGTGCAATTGTAACATGAGCAATCACCCACCCTCATGCATAGTAGACGTGTAGGTGATTGATTATCAGTACTTTTGCACTTGAGCAACCTCTATATAGTGCTGTGGCTTTTCTGCATACTAGTGTGTACTGGTGCTTATCCAATGTGCAGGTTTTTTTACTAAGCAATTTTACTGAGCTGGAGCATTGTCATCCATGAAGATGAAATTAGCCTTGTGTTGTGTTAGAGTAAATATAGCCCTGCTTTCTAGGCCCGAACTGACTCCATTTTGTCTTTATCTCTTTGTTCTTTGTCTCTTTCCCTGTGTATCCTAAATATGTTTCTTTTATACTGAAAACTTGGCAATGAATTGGTGGTGCCAGGGTGCGAAGGACACACTAGTGGAAAAGTTCCTGTTCTCATGCAATGTTTTGAGATAAGTGCAGGCCTCCAATTATGATGTCCAATTATAATTGGAGGCTGAACTGGAATAACCCTGATACCAATTGAGCACCTGCAAAGTAATGAGATGTTTCTCTTTAGTTTGACACATATAAAGGATTTATGTATTTTGTTTGAAGTTTAATTAAACTTGGACACTGCCCAGTAAGAAGTGTGAATATTAATGTATACCAATGATTATTCACGCCCATATTGCAATTCCATTGGTTAGGGTGGGCTTGTCAATTAACCCTTTGATATCATATAACAATTTGTCTATAAAATAAAGGTCTCAGGGGGCTTTGCTCCTAGAGTGATTTTGAAACTCAACCTGTGACTCATCATTGCTCTGCCGCGGTAGCCAGATGGCGACACCCAAAGATGTGACCCTTCTAGGAGTAGTAAGTATAATAACTTATTACTCTGACAGTTGTTTATGCAGAGGCACAATGACTGGATTAATGAGGTTATTCAAGTAATAGGGGCTTATCACTGTACTAGTCAAAAAATGTAGGGCAGTTCTGTATTCACTGAACATATCTGCCCACACTGTAAAACCACCACCACCACCAAAGGCTCATCTGGTGACAACAGTAGGTGACGCTTTCCTTAGCGTCTCCAGCATTGTTGGCGGCCATCATTTCTGCTCAAAGTGAATCGACTTTTAGCACTGAACAGTACAGAGGATCACTGATCCCTCATCCAGCATAGATGCTTCTTGGCCCATGCAAGACAATAATGCCTATGGCTGGTGGTGTGGTCAGATACCTTTGCTGGTCGTCAAGCACACATACCATGCTGATCTAAATGGTTACAAATGGTCTGACATGACGCTTGGTTGCCTCTCACCTCCCTTAGATATGCTTGGAGTTGTGTGGCATTCATCATCCGATTCCATAGGGCATTGTTTACAATGAAGCAGTCATAAGTGTGAGATGTAGTCAAAGAAAGTCCACTTCTTTGCCTTTCCGTGACTCTGTATCTCTTTTGCAACCTGCCAATGACACTCTGTGACACTCTGAGAGGATCCTTCTTGAAGCCTCACAATGATGAGGTATTGTTGATCAATTGTAAGATGTTGTCTTGGTCTCATGTCAGAATGTGAACAGCATAATGAGGAGGACTGTTTAAATCCCAACTTAAATTGATCCCCTAGATTTATTGGGCAAATCATGGATCAAAAACCTGTTGGAAATTTTGCCATTAAACTCCTTTTTAGAGATCAGCAAGTTGTGCAAAAAGTACTGAAATGCTAAACACTTACACATGTTCATTCTAAAGTTAAAAGATGGTCACATTTAGTTAATTAAAAAATGTAATCCTGAAATTTCAGTCAAAAGCCAAATATGTCTAAAGTTTTTGTTGTGTATGTAGATGTTCACTCCTTTGCAGTATTCTACATTTGTCACCCACACTACTAGCAACTGCTAGCATTGTATATTGATGTGTGCTACTAGCATCATCGGGAAGGCAAGATGGAATTACTCCTCAGCTCAGGAGCTAAGGATGACAAGTTAATGGAATTCTTCATGTAAATCATTACACTGTGTTATGCCTTGTGTTGGTGTTGAGGGTCTGCAAGACCACATAAAAACTGTGTGCAAAATGGCTTTATTTTTTAAAAGGCAGTTGTGTTTTAATCCCTTAGTGACAAGCCTATTTAAGTCTTAAAGGGATTATCCAGCTAGTATAAAAAAAATAATAAGTTGCTGTTGCACAGATGAAAAAAAAAAAGTATACTCCCCTTCCTTCACTTCAGGTGTGATATACCCATCCAGAAGAAGAAGAAAGTAACCATAAGACATATCATGGGGGACTGGAGGAAAGTGAGCATAGGGTTTTTTTTTCTTTATTTGAGTAATAATGGCTATTTGTTTTGGTATAGCCACTGGGCAACCCCTTTAAAGGGTTTTTTCCCATCTGGCTGTTTTCACTCTTCAAACTCCCACTTTCTGTGAGATGGGAATACCTCTTTAATGACTAGGAATTTTTTTTTTCGTTTTTTTCATTTTCACATTTCAAGACCCTTTTTTCATTGACATAGACATATCAGCTTGTGTTTTGCAGAATGAGTTTTCTTTTTTAATGGCACGATTTTGAGGTACATATAACTTACTGATTAACTTTTATTAATTATTTCTGGGAGGAATGGAATAAAACCAATAATTTAGCCTTTTTTTTGTTTAACCAAGTTACATGTGATCCGGTCGCTGCAGCAGCATACAGTATTGTCCCTGCTACTTGTCACTGTCCTGTCCGCGGGGCAGGCAGCGGTGCCCGCCAGCAGATACAAGTCTGCCATTCTTCCTCTGGCCCTCTTGGGGCACGCGCAGCACTGCACTGTATTTAAAGGGACAGTGTCCCAATTTCCTGTTCTGTGACCTGTGACCCCTGGCAAATTTCCTGCCCTTGCTCCTTATCAGTTCATTGGTATCCTTTCTTAGAGCTTGACCACTGTCTGCTGTGCTCCTGCTGATTAACCATCGGTTTACCAGTTTTCCAAAGTAACTGCAATAACCCTGCGCTATCCAGCGTTCCTGTTTCTCTGCTGTTCCTGTCGTGATCTTCATCTGCTACTACCTGTTGATATCTGCTGCGGTACTAACTCTGCTATCTGTCTGGGACTCTGCTACCAGTCTACGGCTATACACTGCTGTGCCCTGTCACCGCTACCACTGTCCGGTGTCCTGTCCCACCCCACATACCGGCTACCAATGCGAGTATCACCATCTACGCTCACAGTGGTGCAGTGGATCCACATACCTGGTGTTTCTAACCACCTTGGTTTGCAAACGAGACAGAGGTTTTTAAGTAAACATCAATAGGAAAATATTTTCAGTCAGCATAAAGAAGCATATAGCAAGTTGCACATATGTAACATAAATGCCACAAAATCAAAACCTTCTCTCAACAGAAAGTGAAGGAAAAATCCAAAATGTTATAATACAGAATTTGAATAATCTAAGACAAAAGAGACAAGGACAGACATAAGGTAAGAAAGGTAGGAACAACCTCCTTCTACGCTGAAGAGTATTTCTACGCTGATCTAACTCCCAGTACCTCATTTTCTAGAAGAAAATGATCCCAAGTAACCAAATGGATTCTATGATTTCCACCTTGTTACTAAGTTATTCTGTCAAATACTCCATTATCTCACCTCTCTCAATCTGTCAGGTAGTTCTGCCATAGGTTATGTCTTCACAGCACAGAATTACAGTCAGATTTTTAAGCGGGGCCGCATAACAATTAATATGAGGGATGTGACGGCCACTTAGCCCATCCCTCTGCCATATGTCCACCATACAGTTACCATATGGTGGTAGATAACAGTGTACACAATGACCATATAGTGGTAGATAGCAGTGTACACAGTGACCATTTCAGTGGTAGAATAGCAGTGTACACAGTGACCATTTTAGTGGTAGATAGCAGTGTAACAGGTGCTCAGCAGACAGTTGACTGAATTATACCACAACACCCAATCTCACCATCAATAGTGACTGAAAAAATCCACAACATACATATCACCACCACAAAGTGACTGAAATTATGCTGCCACACAATGCCCTCATATCTCCACCACATAGTGGACTGAGTAATACCACCCTCACCAATACCACCACCATATTAGTGACTGAATAATACCGCCACTTATCACCCCCCACATAGGGGGATGAATAATTCCGCCACGTATCACCACCACAAAGTGACTGAATAATTCTGCCACATACCACCACCACATAGTGACTGAATAATACCACTAACATTACTGAATATAAACCATTACAGTTTGCACACATATAAGAGATTACAGTTCAGGTACATTTAGTGACTCACAGGTGACGTTTCTCCGCACAAGTCAGTGAAACTCACCGGGCGGGTGAGCGGCCGCTGCGGCCGCTCACACGCCTGTAGGAGCGGCCTGGCGGCGCCAGAGTAGCGCCAAACCCGCGCTACTCTTGCGCCGCGGTCTCCCCGCTGCCTGTGGCGGCGGGGAGAAATGCCAACTCTGCGGGGGGGGGGGGGGACCCCATTAGCGGGACCCCCCCGCCAAAAAACGGGAGAAATTGGCAAAGTATGAGCTAGCTCGTTCCCCAAGGCAGTATACAGCTAGCTCACTTCCACAGGCAGTATAAAAGCTAGCTTGCTCCCAAGGAGTATACAGCTAGCTCGCTCCCCACAGGCAGTATACAGCTAGCTCATTTCCTCAGGCAGGGGTAGTATTAAAGCCCCCAAGCTAGCTCGCTTACCCAAATGGCAATTCATCACGTGTAACAAACTTACATCCACCCACAGATACACCTGCAAGTAACAGGGCCGATACCAAAAGCTAGCAATCCCAGTTATTTGCTAGTCAAGAGACTTTGTTATAATAATATGCATAAAAGTAAAGATACAACCTGAATGTAGTAAAATATGTAGTGTAAAGGAGGGGTGTAATCACTGTCTGCAAGGCCGTTTAACACTAATTATGGGCCCTGGGCAGAGCTGTGCACGGGTCCCCCAAGCAACAAGCACTTTTGAGTTGGGTTCATGCTGAGATTATTGCATACATTTCAAGGTATCTGTTAGGCGTACCATGAAAATAAGGTACTGTAGTCTGATACCGCAACAGACCATCATTAGGGATTATGACTATGCTACTGGAGAGCTTTCTGCCAAAATAGCGGCATGCACTGATGAAACAGAGCAAAAACGTTATCCCACACAGGGCTACATCTGCTCTATTATTCCTATCGGTTCATGTTGCAGTGCTTGCGTGTGGTTACCTTTAATTCTCCATGAACCCCAATGGATACCTCAGACCAGGGCCAACGGGACAATGCATTTAGTGCCTTAGGCAAGTACAGCCAATGGCGCCCCCCTCGCTACCCAAGAAAATTGCCCCACATCCCACCTATTCTTCTTACGCACCCTGGCCACCAGGGCCTCTTGCCCCTACCCCCCCCTGCTCTCGCAGTTACTCTCTCCCCTTGCACCGCAGTCTAGTCCCCTGCAAAACACTCCTACTCAAACCACGGAACAAAAATTTACTACTAAAGGATCAAATATTCCTGCCGAACCTGGACCAAAGATCGCAACCACATACATGTGACATGATCAGCTGGTACACAGGCTCTGAAGACATTTAGTACCGCTCTTTCAGTGAACCATATTGTTGGATAGATACTAGTTTGTATGTAGATGCTCTGCCTGACATATAAGTGATTGAGCATTGCAGGTTACATTTAGTGCTTACGTGAGACGTCTTTTTGATCAGCGTCGTTCAGACTTTCCCTTTTCTTCTCCATCGATTCACACCTTCATGCTGATTCTCACGGCCAACCTCGTTACCTGGAGATTTGGACACAAATATCTTAGAATCATCACATTTCCAGTAACTCCTTAATTATAGGTTTATAAACTCTACAGGTCCAACTTTATTAGTACACCTGTCTTCAAACTCGCTGTTAACACTTATTTTCTAATCAGGCCTCGAATACACATGGTGTAGGTGTGGTTTTGTAGATCAGCAGGCAATCTGTGCATTTAGGCATGTAGACAGATGGTCATAAGAACAATCTCCTGCAGAAATTCAAACCGACAGTCTAGAGCATCAGTATGGGGAAGAAAGGTGATTTGAATGCTGCCTTGAATTAGGCATGGTTGTTGGTGACAGAAGGGCCTGGTTAGAAGTATTATCAGAAACTGGCTGATCTCCTGGGTATTTTCTCACGCACATACCATCTCTAGGGTTTACAGAGAGAATGGTGCGAAAAAGAGAAAAAAAAGTCCAGTGAGCGGCAGTCCTGTGGGCAGGAAATGCCTTGTGATGCATGAGGTCGAAAGGAAGAATGCGGCAGATGGTTCGAGCTGATAGAAAGGGCAAGCAGCTGACTCAAATAGATCCACCCGTTACAACCAGGTAGGCAGAGAGCATCTTCTGAAGACAGTACGAGCGAGAAATTTGAGAGGATGTGGGCTACAGCAGCAGAAGACCGACACCGTGTGCGAGGTGCCACTCCTTTCAGACTGGAAGAACCAGGAAATGAGGCTCCATTTTAGCCCAAGCTCATCGAAATTGGAGACAGTAGAGAAGTTGGAAAACGTTTGGCACTGGTATGATGGATGCGGAAGTTGTCTGCTGCGACATTCGGATTGTGAGGGTAGAATTTGGGCGTAAACAACATGAAAAGCATGGATGTCCATCCTGCCTTTGTATTCAGACGGTTAGGCATAGTTTGGTGGTGGTGGTGTCTGGTGTGGGGATATTTTCTTGGCACTCTTTGGGCCCCTTGGGTACCAATTGAGCATCGTTGCAACACCTTGTGGAAATCTATGCACGAAGAATTGTAGCAGTTCTGAGGCAAAAGGGGTCCAACATCGTTACTGAGATGGTCATGTACTCTAAATAAGTGGATCGGGAGTATGTATGATCCCCTAAAGATAGGTGCTAAATAGGCCGTGCCAGTTGACAGATATATATGTCCCCTCAATTAGGCAGGGTTGTATATTAGGTTCCCCATGAGTCTAGGCTTGGTATATTAGATATGCCCTCTCAGTCAAGGCAGGTAATAGTTATATATGTCTCTCAAATCAGGAGGTTTATAGATATTGTACCCTTAGAGACAAGCAGATATATAAATATTTTGGGATCTCTCAGTGGCATGTATATAGGGACACACAGGCTGGCATCTAGGGCAGTCAGGGCAGGTATATAGGGGCACGGAGGCAGGCATATAGGGGCAGTCTAGGCAGGCATATAGGTGGTTGGGAACTGAGGCAGGCACGGTATATTGGGGCACTGAGGGCAGGAAGGAGAGATATAGGGGGCACTGGACGGCAGCATGCATATAGGGGGACAGCTGAGGCAGGCAGGTGGTATATAGGGGCACTGAGGCCAGGCAGGTATATAGGGGGCACTGAGGCAAGCACGGCTAGGCTATATAGGGCACTGAGCAGGCAGGCAGGGGTATAAAGGGGGCTCTAGAGGCAGGCAGGCAGGCAGGGTATTTAGGGGCTACTCTGAGCAGGCAGGCGGTATATAGGGGCCTCTGAGGCAGGCAGCTAGGTATATAGGGGCTGCTGAGGCAGGCATCAGGCAGGTTATAGGACCTCTGGGCAGGCTGGCGCTGCGGTATATAGGGGATTGAGGCAGCAGGAAATGTATATTGGGCTCGAGGAGGCCGGCAGATATATAGTGGTCTTTGAGGCAGGCAGGTTATAGTAGGGCTTCTGAGGCAGGCAGTGCAAGTTTATAGGGGACTCTGAGGCAGAGTTAAAAATTACAACATTGATACTCAACCTTACCTGTTCCCTTCACCAGGCCGAGCGCTCCTCTTCACTGTGGGACACTGGCGGACGTCTTCGCACCGCGTCGCCAGCGCCGGGATGCTGCTCCGGCAGCTCCTCGTGCGCACAGCCTATGACGGGCCGTGCGTCTGAGGAGAGGCTCCGCGGCCCTGCTGTGTTGGAGCCGGACTGTCTGCGGAGCAGGGAGCGTTCGCTCTTTGCTCCGCAGAAGCACACCGCTGTATGTGCGTCCAGCGGACGCACATACATAGAACGCCAGCACTTCAGGCCCCGGCAGCGGCCTGGAGCCCGTCGAGGTTTTGTGGGGACCTTGCCTGTGCCCCTTGGGACAGGAGAGGTAGGCGCCCTTAGGCGATCGGCCTACCTCTGGCTCCCCGTCGTCCGCCCGTGCCTCAGACATACAATACCTTTAGTTTGAGATCCACCCATACAGGAATAGTATAATTATTGTTAACAAACTGTGTTATACACGTCTTCATATGACATGGTCTTATTAACGCCCCCTGGACACACAGCTCGCTCATATTAATTATTACTTATTTGGAATTTGTATTCTTTTTTTTTTTTTATTTAGGACTTTAAACTTTTTTTTTCATCTTTGTTAAAACTGTGTGTTCTGGTCACTAGATAATGGGTTAATCTACGCAGCAAGATTTCAAGATGCATGTTTTGTTGCGGATATTCATCAAGGAATTCAATGGGACAGAAAGACAAGGAGCTTGGTTTTCTCCTCTTCTCTTTACCACTTCGTTTTTGGTGGCCAAGTTTGTCATTTCTTAACAGCATTGATTGGCTTCAGCAGTCACGTCTGTATTGTGGATGTCTACCATTTGAAAGTGAAGGCTTGGAGTGGTGAAGTCAGGACAATGGCACGTGACTGCTGAGAGGCCAATCAGGCCTAGAAATGACAAATTGGCCACCCAAAAACAAGAGATAAAGAGGAAGACAACTTATAAATAAGTATTATTATATATGAGTGGCTGTAGTGTCCTTGAGGCTGTAGGCAATCGTATACCACCATGTCACGGTTTTTTAGGCCGGATGTGTTTTAGGCGGTGTTGGGGTTTTGCGATCCGCCTTGAAAAACCGCCAAATATGAGCACAATGGTGCTCTATGGAAAATGAACCTGTGCAGCAGTCCCACTGGAATGGGTTTTCCGCCAAGCGGGCCAACTAAAAAAAAATTGAGCATGTCATTCTTCTGTCGGTTTTCGGACCTGAATTTGAACAACTCAAGTAGGAGGGGATGAGGGACTTTTCTTCTGTTCATCGTGGAAAAACGCCGCCCCCCCCCTACCGTGGGGGACGGCCGCAAACAGGACAGATACCGGCCGTGATGCGTGGGACTGACGGCCATTTAGGGTGGCCAACCAACAGGAAACCTGTTATGATGAGTTATATGTTATCGATATTCCAAGGTGTGTGTGTGCTGTGTATATATTATCATATATATATATATATATATATATATATATATATATACACATTGCTGAGCCACCTTGGTCAAGTGTGGCCGCGACTCCTGCTTATCCAGCCGCGAACCCCGCCAAATGGTAAGGGTTCGCAGGGAACTCTGGGATGCAGGATCGGCGACCGCCGCACCACACGACGTCGCACAGGACAGGATAGCGTCCCTGAGTCAGTTTGAAATCGCAGAGATTTTGTGGGGCAGCTCGGAGCGCTGTCCATGCTCAGCAGGAAAGCCCCAGAGTGCTCCACTCTGCGCATGGTGACATAGTTCGCCACGCTCTGCCATTAGACAAAGTGAAAATGCTGTTGCTATAGTCTACAGCAGATGGATTTTCTACTGTTGGGAGGTTTCTAAAACAATGTACAGCCCTCGCACTGGATGATAGACATGTTCTAGATCTTCTGGTGGTTTCCTGTACAGTCAATGTACTGGCGCCGTCAATGAAATCCGGAAAAATGACTGCGCGTGTTTTCGTGCAAGCCCGCGCCAAAAAAATGCTGTATGGCGATGTTAAAATGCAGGCGGATTTTGGACGGCATTCTAACATATGCTGTGTAGACATAGCCATAGATGGTGGAAATTTATTTTTCAAACTCCTAGCAATTGAGCTAATTTTGCCATTTTATATTTTTGTAAAGAGATTGTTGCTGCGACTCGAAGGTGTGAAACCAACAAAAAATAAGTATACCACTTTTTTCTAAAGACTAATTACTAATGTCTTTTTTGAACAGGACAGGCAGCAAAGTTTAGTTGGGTGCGGAAAACATAGCCAAAGGAGACAGGAAAACACTCGCGATAGTACAATATCTGCAATCAAGGAACGCTTTCTCTTAGCTTGTAGAGCACTCTGCAGATCTGGCGGGATGTGAGGTGGAGTTCAGATATTGTATAGGGTCAGACGCCCCCAGTCGAAGTTAACCAGTTACCGGGACGTTGGCCCTTTAAACCTCAGAGGCCCGGCATGTGCCATAGGGAGCTGCCAGAGGAGAGTGGACGAGCAGCAGCACGGCTAGATGAGTATCTGCCGGCAGAACAAGTGTGCCCACAGCCCGACATGTGGGCCGTGGTGCCAGCCGTTCCCAGCGACATGCGGGCTTCAGCGCTGCCCGTAACAGGTAGAAGCTTGGATGCCTAAGAACACCATCCCAACTGTGAAAAACAGGGGTGGCAGCAACATGTTGTGAGGTTATTTTGCTGGTGCACTTTACAAAATAGATGGCATCATGAAGAAAGTAGATTATGTGGCAATACTGAAGCAACATCTCAAGACATAAGCCAGGTAGTTAAAGCTTGGGCGGAAATGGGGTCTTCCGCAAATGCAAAATGACTCCGAAAGCTACATACTGCGCCTGAAAATGGTTACCAAGTATATATGGAGTCTATGGCCATCACAAATACGCCTAGATTTCAATCTATTGCAAAATTTAAGGGTCAAACTTGAATAGACAGGTAGAGCAGGCGTCCTACAAACCTCTCTTTGAATATGCCAGAAAGCAATAAAAACACCTTAAAACATTCTCTCTTATCTGGCATTATTTGGCAAATATAATAGAATTTATATATTGAGAATAGTAACTATCTAATTATATCTACAGCCATATGTTGTTATAATACAACATTGGAAGTATTATATTGTCGCATTGATACTAACGTCTTTTATTTATATCTTCCTGTGTACAGTTTCACCACATCAAGCTCAGTCAGGATTAGAATCTCTAATATTTAGTAAATAAATGGAATATTTTTCATCAACAGAGGTGCAGAGAATCTTTATTGTTGTAGTTGTTCACTATGACTGATAATGTGTGGCTCGAAGGTTATATAGTTGTTTATCATAAACACAAAGGGCGCTTTAAGTGTTTCTGCTATGATACTGCTAAGCCTTTAATGGACTGGAAATCAAGACATGTCAAACATTATTCACAACATACGGCATGAATGAAAAGGTAAGGTCTAATTCAATGAGGACGGTGTGAGGCAATACAATACAATACTTTTTCATATGGCCAAAATTTAACACCATATAGCACTTCTGAAGATATGGTGATTATGCAAATGCAGAGATTCATGCGTGGTTGTGTGGTTACCAAAAGCAGTTGAGGGCAGATACAAGAAGCATTGTTTTTTTTTTTTTTTATTGTTTTTGCCTTCTCAGTCTCAGTTCAATAAACTAAACTGCTCCCTCTATAGAAGGTTGAATAACAGAGCTGCTTAGTCTGACTAAACTCAGGAAATCAAAAAATATAGTGCTGCACTAAACTTAATAAAACATAACCTTTAATATTGCAGTAGAATTATATACATGACCTACATAACCCTGCACCATACTGTATCCACTTACCTACACACAATGGGCCTAGTGCCAATAAGGCGACCCCTAGAGTCTGTAGCTAACAAGAGAGTTCACTCAATAAACAATGCCAATCATGTCACTATATATAGGACAGATAAACCTATAGATAAAGATACAGGTCAGTCTTGTAGCCTTACCAATATGCAGCCATCCATATAGCATTAAAGGGTTAGTCTTCACTATTTCATCTTACCCAGTCTCTGCTTTTTCTTAGTTTACATCTTTGAATTCATGGTTGTGTCTTATGGGCCTCGCTATTTGTTTATTTACTAGCGGCCTAGTAGAGAAGACAGGTCTCTCGTAGGCGTATAGTATAACAGTGCATTGCAGCCTATACAGGTGTCATTGAACAGGTCTGTAGCTATAGCGGAGACCTGAGCAGCTGGATGCAGTCCCCTTAGACAAGAGGGGATATCTCAGAATAGGTAGGATATGTTATGGACACATATTGCCAAAGTGTGTTTTGCAAGATTATTGAACTACATATAATAGTCATTGCCTCTTTGTAGTGCAGACATACCCTTAATATGAGAAAACTCCTTCCATTTGTTGGCTGTCTACCGGGAAAAAAGAGGAACTCCAATAGCAATATATCTAAAACCGTGTTACTCGTTCCATTCCTTAAAGGGGTTTTGGCCCACCCATGTTTAATGTGTGACCGTGGGAACCTTACAAAATGGGTATTTAATCTCACTTTCTACGATTATATGTGATTAAAAGTGAGATAGAACTCATGAGAGCTACAGCTTGGTTACCTCAAGCTACCCTAGTCGACGACCCAGGAGCTGAAAGACCGCCGTTGCGTGAATCACTTCATTATCTGATCACAGGTCAGAATGTATTGTGTTTTAAAGGCATACAACGATGGTTAGCGCAAGTATGATTTTCTTTTGGGTATTTACGAGATAACTAGCTGTTAGTCGTTATTAGATCCCCTGACTTTTATCTGATGAAGAGATCGCTTTCACAGCTGACGTGTAGAATGAGGGTTCTATTTTGTTTACGAGAATTCACATGTTATAGTTTGATTTATTTGAGTGAATCATGTCACAGGATCCCATATGCAGCACTTCTGTGATGCTCTGGCTGTGTGTGTCTGATGTGAGTCTCTTGTCAGCTGCGTGATTGTTTTACGATTACAATTAGCATTTTAGCTAGATAAGGCTCCTCTAGACGCAGTGCAGTGTATTGAGCCTGTGTCTTGCTGTATTGATCGCACACTGTTGTATGTTTATTAGTTCACTTAAGTTTTTGAGACGATCCGTTGGATTCCTCACTCGCTCCCTCCCCTGTCTCCCTCTCTCACTGACAGCTTCATGAATCAGCGTGATTTGTTTACATTCTTGCTCTCATGCTGGAACGGAGGTCCGTACTTGGTACTGTTGGCAAATCCCCTTTAATAATTGTAGATGGATAATTATCTATATCCTCATGATGAGTTGCGTCTCAAAGGGGCACAGATTAGGGCTCTCAAATCTGCCACAAAGACCCATCTGGATCGATCAAACAGTATGTTGTTTAGCCTGGGGACCCGAGAGGTTAGGGTCATCACGTATGTGGATCGAGTTGACAGATTGACTGTGGTGGGCTGTGTGAGAATTCCAGCGGTCAATGGCAGTGTGCACATTGGCACCAATACAAAGTTAAAGGTAGGTGGAGTGTCCAAAAAAAGGTTTTTCGGGGACTTGGGCCCCAAAGCCAAGGCAAAGGCCCTCCAAAGGAAAATTTTTTTCAGAAATTTTCCCTTTTTTCCCACCCAAAGGCAGCGGAAAAATTAGAGGGTGAAAAGGGGCTCAAAAATTGGAAAAAGGGCGGGCCCGGGAAACCCGGTGGGGTTGCATGAAGTGGGGGGCTTGCAATTGATCCTGCTACACCCTGTTTCCCCTGACCTGATCCCTTGTAATTGCAACCGGGGGGGGGGAGGGGCTGAGGGGTTTCACTGAGGCCCCCAACCCCCGTTTGGACCCGCAAAAAATCAGTGTGGACCAGTAAATTGCGCTGAAAACCCAGTCAGAGAGGTTCGCCCCCTATGCTGGAGCAGGGAGAGCACCCCGAAGATACGATTTTAACCTGGTCCCCTTGCATCTGAACCCGGTGAGGATTTTCGGGCGGGAGAAAAAAAGCAGAACCTTGACTCCCCCCAACCCCGGTGCCCCCCCCCTGCGAAATTTGAATAAAGGGGGCGTGAAGGGGTGAAAGGGGGCCCCCCTATGCCACAAATCTGGGGAAAACCTCTGCCTTCTCCTAAAGGGCCGGGGACTGTGAAAGAGGGGGCTGTTTCTCTAAATTCCCCGGGAATGCCAGGCTTATCCCCTGGGGCCTCTGGAGATCTGCATCGGGTAGAATTTTGGGGACAGGGAAAAAAAGTTTTTTTGTACTCCCTTGAAAAATCCACAGATATCCGCCTGTAGCTCTCTAGATTAACCAGAAATTTCGCTTGCCCCACAATTATTTAAACCTTATGGGAAAAGACCCTGCAAAAACCTGCAGCTTTCTACCCAAACGGAGGGGCAGACGCAGTGCGATTAGTCTATTTTGTTTGCTGAAATACAAAAGTTTTTACCCTTTTGGGGGTGTGCTTAGGGGCCCCGCAAAAAAGGGGGCCCTTCCACCCCTTTCGGGCAATCACAATTTTCCCAGTGGGGGGACGTTTAAGAGCCCAAACAGGGAAGGAGGTTTACGACCTCATAAACCAAAATGGATACAAAAAAGAAAATGTCCCCCCATTGTTCCCTGCCAGCCCGTTTCCGACATTTTAAAATGGGATATACCCAAAGGCCCGGCCCTAAACAGTTTTGAGAGAGGACATTAAACAAAGTGAGAGAAAGAACCCAAGCGGGGGTCGTTTTAAGTGAAGGGGGGAAAAACAATAAACGGCCACCCACACAAAGGATTACAACAATATGCAAACAAAGATCAAAATCCTGAAAGGGCCCGGGGTGGAAAAACGCGGAAAACCGAAACCCGCGGGAATAATGTTCGTATACAAAGGTCTCCCGGAGCGGGGGCCGGGGGGGATGCTCCAAAAAAATTTTACAAAAAACTTGACCCGACGGGCTTCTGATCCAATACCCTTGTTTCATGTTTCGTGTTTAAACGGGGCGCCCCGTATTCCAAACCGGGGCCCCGCTCCCCCCCAGTTTCTCCTGCACGTCCTTTTATCATAAAGGTGCTAAACCCCCCCGGGGAAACCGTGACGCGATTCTGACAGCCCAAGGAAAAAAGGCAGAAAAAAATACGTTTAATACGAGTCCCCCCCTCCTTTTTTTCCTGCTACAAAAACGGGGCCCAAAAGGGAAGAGGCGACGTTAAACCCCGGTCAAAAGCCTCAAAAGAAAAAATTGGCCGAATATTCCTTTTTGTACCCCACGGGTTTAAAAATTCCAAGATCAAGACAAACACTGTTTTTTAAAACCACTCCGGGAGGAAGCGAAGAGTGGCTTGATGGGCAAAAACAAAAGACGTAAAGGGGACTGTCTTTACGCGGCCCTTGTACCAGGGGTTTGGTGAGGGGTTTTTTTGGGTTGGTTATAAAGGGATTTTGGGGCGTTTTGGGTTTTTTTCCTGAATTTTTTAGGTTTTTTAAAAACGGGGAAACCGCCCATTTTAAAAATGTGAATCCCGGTCCAAACCCCCGGAAGGGCCCGGGTTTTTGGGGGGGTTTTGGGGGATCTTTTTTGTTTAGGGAGCCAGAGGTATAAAACCTTGTCTATTTTTCTAGAAGGGGTGGTCTCACTTCTTTGCCCGGGTAGATTTTTTTTTTTTTTAAATTTCCCGGTCCCTCCCCTATGGAGTAAAAGTTAGAGAGGTTTTTTAAAAAGGGTTTAGGGTACAAAGTAAACCCGGGTTGGGTTGGTAGGGGCCGGGAGGGGGGGGTGGGGAAATTTTTTAATAGTATGGTATTTGGTTGAAAAAAATGGGGTGTGTGTGGGGTGTGTTTGGGGTGGGGCAGGCTTTCATGGGGCCCCGGGCCCCCGGGGGTCTACCCTCCCCGGAAAGAGTTTTGGGCCTAAAACTTAAAAATGGCGCCCTTTTAATGGGTATCGGGGAAAATTTTGGGGGGGGCTCAATTGAAAATAAAAGGGCTTTGGTTAAAATTTCCTCCGGCCCAAAAAACCCCGGGGACATAGTTGTTTGCAAAAAACCCACTTGGAGGGCAAAAATTCTGTCACTAAAAAGGCCTTTGGGTTTAGGAATTTTTCCATGGGGAAATACTCAAATTTAAATGCAAAGGGGGGTTTCCCTTTTTGGTGGCAAAAACCCCCCTTTTTAACTTTTTTTGGCTGCTCCCCCATTGACCCCTTTGGGTAGGTAACATTGTGCTAAAATCGCAAATACGGGAGTGGAATATGTCCTAGGGGGGGTATATGGCCCCCTTTCCTTTATCTATTTTGGGTTTTTGGGAAATTTTTTTAGGGGAATATTCGGGTATTATACCCTTGGTTAAATTTCTGGTGATGGGAGCCTTTAACGAAACCCGTGCAGGGAAAAGGCCCGCCTACGCCCAAGACCAAACATGACCCTACTTTAGGGACAGGGGCTATGCCCGGAGGCCTAAACGGGGGTTTTTTGGGAGGGGGAAAAACACCCACAGACACAGTTTTTTATTTTGGCTACCCCGAAACCTCGGGTTTCCCAATCTCCATAATCTCGCTTTTGCAAGTGGGGAGCTGTTTATCCCATGGGGTGACAGCAGACAAATTTTCCCCAGGGGGCATCTCGGCCATGCCCCCTACTGGTGCGGGTATCTCAGCAGTTTTTTTGGGGTCAGGGAAAAATGGAGATTTTAACCCCAAAAGGTAGAGGTTTCCCTTGGGGGGGGGAAAAAACCGGGGGGTATAGGGCAGTTATTGGGGAAAACAAAGAGGGATCGCTGGCCCTTTGATAAAATTGGGCGCCCTGAAGGGTGTGGGGCTAGGGGGGCCCTCATTTAAAGCCCCTAGCCAACATAGAAACAACCTTAAAAGCAACTAAGGTGAAAAAGGGAAAGGGGGGGCTGGCCCCAAACAAAGGCTGAAAACGGGAGTCCCAAACCCATGAGGAACTAAGGATAGTCTGGAAAGGAAACAAAGGGTTACAACTTGCCCTTTCCCAATAAAAGCCCAAAAAAGGGTGTTTTACACAAAGACATTCGTTTTTTCGCCGGGGGGATAAGGGAAAGGGGGGGCTTTGGCCTTTTTGGGCCGAACGGAGACCCCCAGGAAAGGTGTTGCTGGGTTTTAAAAATTTAAAGGGGGGGAAAAATATGACGGAAACCCCGGGGGAAAAGCCCCCTCTTTTTGGGGTAAATTTCGGACGTTTTTATTCCCTAAGCTTAAAAAACCCCCTTAACGGAGATTAAAGAAAATTTTTTTAGGGGGAATTTTTAAAAACCCGTTTGTCAATTGAGGAAAGGGGGAAAAATTTTGGTGGGCCGATTACGGGGATGAAGTCCAGGGAAAACAATTTGTCTGATGGCCGGTAATAAAGCTCCGGGCCCCGGGTGGTTTCCCCTGGAATGGTTTTTAAATTGTACCCTGGAAAAGCTTGCAACCCCCATTTTGGGGGAGGGTTTTAGACCCCCCCACTTTTGAGGGGAGGACAATTTCCCTTTTCACAGTAAAGAGGGCCCAAAAATAGAAACATACCCAAGAAGGGAAACCCCTCTGAGCTCTGTCAATCCTACCTTTCCCATTTTTAAAATTATCAATATTGACGCAAAAATTTCCCACCAAATCCTGGCGCTGAGATTAATTCCCAAAGATTCTTTCATTGTCCGGGGGGACCAAAACCGGGGTTTATGCCCCGGGGAAAACAAAAGACATAATCCCTTTGGAGACTTTTTTTCAAATTTACCGGTTAAACCCCTGGAAAAGCGGGGCCCAAAGGGGGATTGGTCACTCGATAAAGAAAAAAGGGATTCGGGCCCCCTAGATTTGGGGTCATGTGGGGGGGTTTAAAAGCCATGGGGTTCCCTGCCCGAGTTCCCTTTGGGTGGTTCATCCTATATCGGAAGCCAAGGCGGAGTGGGTGGGGAAGGATGTATTTTCTGCAAATTTCAGTTGGGGAGAGGCAACCACGGGGTGTCCCTATCCCCCCCTTTTTGTTTTATTGGCCAATTTTAACCCTTGTCAATTTTTATAAAAAAAAAATCCTTTGATAGAAGGTGGGAATAAGGGATAAAAGGAGAAAGTGTTCCCCTTTTATGCTGATGATCTATTTGGGGTACCTGGCGAACCCCCCAGATTCCCTTTGGAATTTTTCCCTTTTAAAATTTTAAATAAACCCCTTTTTGGGGGCCCTTTTCCCGGGGCCCAAAAGGGGAAATGGGGTAAAATCCCGTGTATTTGTAGTGGACGGAAATCCCGCACGAGGATGTTTCCTCAAGTGTCCGATGGAGAAAAGGGAGAACAATTCACTTTATTTCCCGGGATACAGATTCATAAAGATGTGCGAAAATTTTTTGGGACTTTTTCTTGCAGTTTTAGTGACCGAACTGACAAAGGAAAAATGGCAAAAATTGGGAAAAACATTACCGCTTCCCCTTTTGGGTCGGAAACAATAATATTATTTAAAATGGCCTTTTTTCCCTAAGTGCGTCTTGTATAGGGCGGGCCCCAGGGGTTTTCCTCAGGCCCATTTTCAGTCTGTGGAACGAAAAAATTTTTGCATTCCTCTGGGCGGGGAGCACCCTAGAAAAGGGAAAAAAAACACTGAGGGCTCTCTATGAGGATGGAGGGTTTTGCGCTTCCCCCCTTTTTCCCCATTTTACTAAAGTCGCGGGCCCGCTTCTTTGCAGGGGGGGTGGATTGCAGCAGACCACAATAAAACCGGGGGGGCACTTGAGGCCCGCCTTGGTGGGGTCCCTATGAGGGGGACTTGCTAATTTAGTGTACCGACAGGGGGAAAAACCCCCTCCGGCATTACACAGCCACTATGGCGGCCAAAAGTTGCCCGTTGGAAGAGATTTTTTTGGGTTTCTTTTGGCGAAAGGGGAGGAGAGGGGTTGGGCCCCCTACATTCCCTTTGGCGCCAAGGAAGGCTTCCAGAATTGGAGGTCAAGATGGACTTTGAAAAAAACTTTTCAAAAAAAGGGGCCCTTTTCAGTATTTCCAGTTGCGTCATGCCCCGTTTTAAACAAATTTTTGGGGGGGGGGGCTATCCCCACTGGGGTTTTGGCCCCTTTGGAGAGGGGGGGGTCGACGGGGATCAAATAAAACCCGTGTCAAAATTTTTTAAAAGCCATAAGCAGTGTCACCGGTTTTCCCATTAAAAAAGGCCCTTTGAGAAGTGGTTGTGGGGGGCATTTTCCCGAAACTTTGGGGCCCCCATCAAATTTTAAGAGCTGGCGGGGGGCATGGAGGTCCACGTAATTATTTCTAGGGGAAACCGTTGATACAGAAATTAAAATTTGGTTTTCACAGGGGATATTTTTCACCAAAGCGATTGGCCCTGATGGGGGAAACCCGGCAAGGGGCCCCAGTGCACCGATGTAAAAAAGGGGAGAGGGTTCCCCCTTTCCATATGGTAAGGATGTCCCGAGGAATTGGGGAAAATTTTGGTCCGAGGGTTTATGAGTTCTTGAGTGAGAAGTTGGACTGCCAGCAGTGTGTGCCCCCGGAGGTTAGTCTAAATAGGTCTGGGGGGGGAAAATTTGTTCGGGCGTCAGCTGAGGACAGGGATTCGGAGTCCCCATGTTTAAAGCCCCCCCAAAAATATACAAATAAACTGGAAGCCCCCAGGGGGTCCCTCCTGGGGAGTGGAAGCAATTATGAATGGAGACCTAGCTATGTATTTGGCTCACCTTTGAGGGGAGGGGGTGGAGGACAAAATTTTTTTATATAAAGGGGCGCCGGATCGCTTCGCAAAGGGGGTTGATGTTTTCCCAAAATTGGGGTATTAGGTGGGGGAGGGGGGGGGGGGGGGCGGGGGTCGGAAAACAAGGGGATTGTTTGCGGTGGGGTCACGTTCTTAATAAAAAAAAGTGGATGGGGTGAATGGGTTTTTAATGGGAACGAATCAGTTGAGTTTAAGCTTAAACACTGTTGATTAAAGGTCGTTTTCCTTTCCAAAATCGAAAATTTGGGAAAATGATCAATAAAGTTTAAAAATTTTGCCAAATGGTTGGCAAAAATTTTCGGGCCCAAAAAGGGAAATTTTTATGTAGTATGCATGGCTTTTTTAAAATTTAAAATTTTACAAGGGAAATTTATGTTTATAAAACCCCAAAAGGGCTTCAAAAATAAACACTTTAAAAAAAAAAATTGGGGTGGGGAAAAAGGGGGTTGGGTTTTTGGAGATCTGGGGTGACTTCGTCTTGGCTACCGACTCTATGCTAGGGAAAGGGGGTTTCCCCTAAATGGGGGGGTGGGAGCAGTATTGGGGGGCAAAAAAGGCCCGGGAAAATTTGGAAACAATAATTTTTCTAGGGGCCCCGGGGGGGGGGATTTGCATGCAAGATATTGAAGATAGAGAGCTGGGAAATAGGGGAATAAAACAGGGGGGGGAGTGGAGGGCGGGGGTGGCAATAGTTTAAAAAAGGGTCAGGGGGAAAGGGGAAAAAAAACGAAAAAACTCTAAATTGCTGTGAACCCAAAGCCAGGAGTCCCGACCCAAAAAAATAAATGAACTAGAATTACAAAAAGCTAAAGAAATAAATTTAAAAATGAGTTGGGGTAACTGAGACAAGGTGGACAGAGCCCAATGGGCGGTTAAAATTACAGGGGGTTTCAAATCTATTTTTGAAGGGATCGTAAAAACCGGAAGGGGGGAGGGATCTTCTCTAATTAAAAACCTGTTTTTGAAGCCAAAATGCGGGAAATTTTAGGTACAGGGAAGAACCTGTAATCATTAAAGGGGAGATATCATGGGGTGTAAAAAATAAATATAATTCTGAGGGTCTGCTTGGCCCCCCAAAATAACTTGAACCCCCTGGGGAAAATGTACTCCTCAGGCAAATAGTTTAGGCAAGCTAATCCCGAATGAGGTTGTTATTATGGGCAACTTTAACTACCAGACATAATTGGATACTGAAACCTGTAGCTCTCATAAAGGAAACAGGTTTTTGTCAATAACTAATAATTACCTTTGCCAAATGGTGCAAGAACCGACTAGAGGAAGGCCCTTCTAGACTTAATATTGACTAATAGACCTGACAGAGTAACAAAGGTTCAGATTGAGGGGCACCTAGGAAATAGTGACCATAATATAATAATCCTTATCCTTCAAAGATTTTTTGTCAAGGAGCCACAAAAACACTGAATTTTAGGAAGGCTAAATTTTATTCTGCTTAGGGAGGCCCTAAACCGTATTGACTGGGACAATGTGTTTAAATATGGCAGAACAAATAATAAATGGGATATTTTTAAAAACATCCTAGGCTATCACTGTGAGAGGTACATACCCTATGGTAATAAAATAATTAGAAACAGGAAAAACCCAATGTGGATCAACAGGGTTGTAAAAGAGGCAATAAATAACAAAAAGAAAGCGTTTCATCTACTAAAACAGGAGGGCAGTGAAGAGGCACTAAAGAAGCTATAGGAAAAAAAATAAAGTTGTAAAATAAATGATAAAGGCAGCAAAGCTGGAGACAGAGAAAGATATTGCCAATAGAAAGTAAAACTAACCCCAAAATATTTTTAACTATATAAAATAGTAAAAGATTAAAACAGAAAATGTTGCCCTTTGAAAAATATGAGGGAGAAAAACTTTTAAGAGGGCGATGAAAAAAAAACCCAAACCTATTAAAAAATTTTTTTTCCCCACTTATTTACCGAGGAGGGGGACCTTCCCTGTTGAAGATGGGATGGAAAAAACCCCAAACTTAAAATTTTTCTTGTCAAACCCCTGCACCATTTTTGGGAAAAATTTAAAATAGAAAAATTTCCCCATTTGTAACGCGTTCACTTGGTTCAGGGGCCCATCTTGGGTCCCCTGGGGGTACTTAGCTTCGGGATCGCGTTTTTTGGTTTAAAAACGAAATGGCCCCCCAAACTTACGCACACCGACAAAGGTTTTTTTCCCTTAAAACCTCCCCCGGGTTTTTTTCCCAGCGCAGGTTTACAGCATGGAAAAAACCCAAAATATAAACAAAATCCTTGGCCGTCTAGCCCCTTAAAACTAAAACACATATTTCCCTTTTTGCCCGTTGCCTGGATCTCCCATCCACCTTTAAAAACTTACCCGTCTCCCCCTTTTTTCTGGCTTTTCAAGCCTCTGGGGGGGCCCGAGGGCCCTTTTACCTTTTGGGTTTAAATTGCAATTGCAGCCACGCCCCCCTTTCACCCGGGAGGGGGCCTTTAAAAAGGTCTTTCCCGAGAAGAAACCCCTTTCCCGGGTTGGAACACAGGGGGGACCTGGAATTAGGAACAACCGCCCCCCATCTCAGTTTTTTCCGGGAAGGCCAGCCCTTAATGGCTGGAAAATTAGCCTTTCTGGTACAAGGGTTTAGCAATAATCGGGTTTCCCCCCCCGAGACCCGGGGTTCCCGGGGGGCACATTCACCAAACCCAGTGGCAGGACCCAGGACTGGGGCCCATGGTCGGGTCTGCCACCCCGGGCCTGATGGGGGTATACCCCCTTTCTTTAAGGGGTTGGGATCCATAAAAATTAGGCCCTTTTCTTTAAAATTTATGGACTGTCTAATAAAGGGGCATGTCCCAAAAAGGGTTGGGCCTAGGGAAATTTTAGTGCCAATATTCAAAAAAAAGGTAAAAATGTCCAGGAAACTTAGGCCGGTGGCTTAAACCCCCTGCTGTAGGGGAAAAAGTTTTAAGGGGTTTCTCCCGAGATGTTTTCCTGGGTATCTCATGAAAAATGAAATTATAAGCTGTTCCGGCGGGTTTTTTTTTTGGGAAAAGGGGGGTCGGTCCTGTAGACCCAAACTCACAGCTTCTATGAGGAAAGTCAGTGCTAACTGGATCGGGGTGAGGCACGGATGTTTATATATTGTATTTAGCGATTATTATCGACAAAGTTGAAATCGGCACGGGGATTTTTCGTTGATTGGATTTTTTAGATCAGTGATAATTTTGGTTTTAAATTGGTGGGATTTTTTTTTTAATACGTGCCCTTTTTTTTCGCTTCCTGTCATTCTGGGGGGGCCAGAAAAACGCTTTCAGAATAGGGGCAGGGGGGAGATGTGGGGTGCAACGTAAAGACTGGGATGTGTTGGTTGCGTTGGCTGGAAAAATCCAAAGACCCCGGGTTTTTTTCCTAGAAAAGCCCTTCCCGTTTCCTGATCAGTGTTTTGTCAGCGTTCATTGCGTAGGACGTGCCTTTGCCCCTGTCCAAAAGCTCAGCAAAAAGCTCAGCGAAAAAATTATTTTATTTTTTCACAGAGGACGGGTCTATTTTTTGTGTGCCCTTAGAAGTTTTTAAGATCAGAGATTTGCGTTTTTTGGGTTTATTTTGGCAGAGTTTTAAAGGAGATTACCGGGGGGTTAAAGTCAGGGAAAGAGGGGCGGGGGGGGGGGGGGGGGGGCCGCGGGGGAACAAAAAGCAACCCTTTTTAAAAGGTACTGGTTATTGTACGGCCAAAACTTTTTTTTTGGCCCTTGCATTGCCTTATATTAGGATACAGATTTTTCTGGGAATTTTGGTCTTTTTTGTTAGGGGAAAAAACCCCAAAATTTTTTTTCTCAGTATACTTTTCGTTGGTGTTTTTTTTTCAATTTTGCCCGTCCACCCTTTTTTTTGATATCCCACCTTGCATTTTAAATTTAAATACAGAAAATTTTGTAGTCCCCAAAGGTTTGGATAGGTGCCAAAAAATACCTTTTTAATTACAGTAAAATTTTAGTTACGTGTTTTTTTTCCTTGGGGCGGGCAGTTTGTGTAGATAGAGCCCCCTTGCGTTAAATTTGAATCCGGGCAACTTTGTAGTAAACACAGGTGTACTGAAGGTGCCAAAAATCCCTTTTAAAAACCCGTAATTTCAGATGTGTTTTTTTTTTTTTTTTTTGGGTCAGTCAAGCTTTGTTATAGTCATTCTTTGCAGTTTAATTTTTGGGAAACCCCCAGAAAATTTTTTAGTCACCACAGGTGTACTGATTAGGTCCCAAAATCCCTTTTAAAAACCGTTTTTCCCTTTCAGACAGGTTTTTTTTTTCACTTTTGGTAAGTAAAGCTTTGTTGTTAGATTTTTTTTTGCATTTAATTGAAACCAGAATTTTGTAGTCACCAAGGTTGATGGGGTCCCAAAAAAATACCTTTTTTATCAGTATACTTTTTAAGATCGTTTTTTTTTTCACTTTGGCGCGGCAGCTGTTTTTGTAGACCCAAACCCTTCCCTTTTTTTAAATTTGGGAATTTCAAAGCAATTTTTTAGTCACCACAGGTGAATGATAGGTGCCAAAAAATCCCTTTTTAATATCCGTATACATTTCGGACAGGTGTTTTTTTTCATTTTTGGTCAGTAAGTTTTGGTTGATAGATCTACTTTGCATTTAAAATTTTGGGAATAAGCAATTTTGTGTAACCACAGGTTTAGGGATAGGTCCCAAAAATTCCCTTTTTAAATATCCGTATACTTTTTCAGACAGGTTTTTTTTTTTTCACATTTGGTCAGTCAAGTTTGTTGTTTGATCTATTTTGAGTTAAATTTAATCCAGCAATTTTGTAGTCCCCACAGGTTGATAGGTCCCCAAAAAAAACCTTTTATTTCAGTATCATTTCGTTTTTACGTTTTTTTTTTCACTTTGGCGCAGGCCAGTGTGTTGATAGAGCCCACATTGCATTTAAAATTTGAATCCGCAATTTTGTTTTTATTTGGGGTTTTTGAGTAGCTGTGATTTTGCCGTTTTTTAATAAGGGGGGGGGACTTTCCAAAACTTTCATACCTTTAAAATTTTTATATTTCTAAAACATGGAGCGAAATTCAGGTGGTAAGCGAGCAAAGGGGGGGGTTTTGGGGACATGGAGGTAGAGGTACGGGGAAAGGTATCTTCCAGTGCTGGGGGGCAACACGCTGCCAGCGGATGTCAGTTGCAGGCCCGTCGGGCCCTTTGCCATCGTGGGTCAGGGCCCCGTGATCTCAGTAACGAAAGCGTCGCCAATTGTTCTTCAGTGGTTATGAAAACCTGCATCCAGCGTTTTTCCCTCCTCTTTCCCCCGTCACGGCCACAAATGTTGTTTTCAGTCTCAGCATCCAAAACATAAAGGCCCAAATGTCAACTTGTGTACCCCACTGTGGATAATCCATTTTCTGAAGCCTCTTTGATGAACAAAATGCGGTTGGGGTCAGAAAGGCATGAAAAAAGATCAGGAGGCCAAAGAGGATTTTTTTCTCTGCTTGCCCCGTTACTGATGCCATCAGAGGAGGAAAAAGGAACCCGGGGGTCGACAAGCCTTGCAGTCCCTCTTGCTTGTGCCCACAGCCCCGGGATGCAGAATGTCGGAAGCGAAGTCACCTGTGTTGATGATGATATGACGACATTGCGGTTCCAAAAAGTTGGTTTTTTTCAGCAAATTTGCTTGGGCGCTTCATACTGGAGGGAGGAAGACGTGGGGTAGTGTCATTTGGGCCCCGCCTAAAAAAGGGGGGAGGGCGGTGCAAAAAATCCTGATATGATTCCGCCAGCCACGGGCAGCGGAAACCCGCTCCTCGTTTTCCCCCGTCAAAAAGGTCCGGACCTCTCAACCCTGCGCCTCCTTTAGCAAGCTTCTGTTCCCCCAGCGATGTAAAAAATGCTGCCTTTCCTTAACGCATAAGTAGAGGCAAAAACCTTAGGTGTTTAACCACCACCAAATGTTAGTCACATGCAGGAATGCATGATTTGAAAGGAGGAACACTTGGCCAAAAAAAAGGCCCAGACGACCCCCGGGCCCTCCCCACTGTCCACCTCTGTCCCCTCCTCCTCCTCCTTCCCCACCCCAAAAGGTTCCTAAAGCTCCCCATGTCTCTCGAGTCTGATCAGGGACAGCTTGTTCAGCATCCACCGCGCCCGAGTACCCCAGCCCACAGAGACCCATCCTGCCCTTCTCCTTTCCCACCAAATTTGACCCCGCACGCAGTACGCGGCCCAGTTAGCCCGCCTTCTGTCTTCCAGGTTTGGGAGCGAAGAAACACTTTAAACCCAAAAAACCACCCCCAAAGCCAAAACCCTGAATATCGGTTTGCCAGGCTTTTGGCCTTGGGAAAAATGTTGTTTTCCCGTTGGTGGCACAGAGGGTTCCGCCCGTCAGGCCCTTGCCTGCCCCCAATACCACTGCCGAGCGGCATTTCTTTGCCAAAAAAACCCCATCCCTGCCGGGCACCCACTTTTGTCATCTAAAATTTCAAGCGCTTTTGTCTGCATTGTGGCCCGGAAAAGTCCATCTGACCATCGACACTGGACTAGTAAAAAAGGGCCCAAGGCCGCTATATCTCTGTGACGCTCACTGGGTGATGGGTGGATGTCTTGGGGGTTGACGGTGGCTTCGGCTCGGGCACCTCTTCAAAACTGCAGGATGGTGCAGGGGGCTCTTGCCCCCAAGGCCCTTGGGGGCATCACGTCCCCGAGAAACCAGGCCGTGTTGAAATTAAATCTGTTTGGGACCGTCCCACACAGGTAAAGGAGCTGTTGATTTCTCTCCGCAAGGGAAAACGAGGCTGGCTGGGTGACAAGAATCTTTGTCCTAGGCAAGGTGGTGGCGTTACCGGGCGAAATCTGGGCCCGCCCTAAAAGATCGGTGGGCTGGAGCACATCCCTTTCCCTGGCAATGTCTTTAACCTTGTGCCCCAAAAATTTTTAAAGAGCTCCCCCGGGTCTGGACTGCCTGGAGGAAGGCTCGAAGTCTAAGTTCCACTTCCGCCGTTCCACATGCTTGTCCCGCCTGGCTGCGTTGAGCATCAGCTGGGCCTCTCCTAAAACCCTCTCATTGTTGAGTGGCAAACGCGGGAATTCCCCCTCCACATGCCCCAGCGATTGTTGCGCGTGCAATGCCATTGCAGTACGAAAGTGACACATGGCCTGAAAAGCAGCGGTGCGGACCTGGGGTGTTGAGCCACCGAGAGTGGAGGCAGGTGAAAGAGTCTCCCCCAAAATGCTTCCCATTTTTGAAAAAGCCCCCAAAAAGGTCAGTGTGGAAAATTTCCCTTGTCGATGGATTGTGGTGTTTTTGTTCTGGAAGATCGTTGGACACTCTGAAAAAACGGTCCCCAGTGCGGAGGAGGAGACGGACCAGATGCGCCCAAAGGCCTTTCTCTCGTCGAACCCCAAAAGGGCCCGCAGTTTCTCAATTTTTATCGGTCTTCATAGGCAGTGGTTCGGGGTTTCCAGGGTGTGCAAGGCGGCACTAGCTCTCAGGGTGCTCATCTGAGGAAAGTCGGGCGTTTTGAAGCTGTGCGGGGCAGCGGAGGGGGGGGAGGGGGGAGGATTCCTAGACCCCGACGTTCCCGACGTTCCCTTGGAAAGAGGTTGGCGCGAATTTTGAGGCGGAGGGGAAGAAGGGAAGATCGTTTGCTGTGCCCCTCGACCCGGGTTTGGGAAAAAAAGGCCCCATCTCTCCATGGTGCTTGGATGCTCATTTCCCCCAACTGATCTCGCTTTAAGGCCCAAATAAATGAACAACAGTTATGGGGGCCCACCCTCCTGGACCCCGGGTACAAAACTAAACTCAGATTTCCTTCCACCAAAAATAGAGAGAAAAAATCGGGAAAAGGGGAGACCTTGCTGATTGATCAACTGGGGACATTGTTGGTTTTGCTTACTTTTCCTCAAATGTCACGGGGGAACAACCTCAGCGACGTGACGCAGTAGAGTCCCAAGTACCATGCGACAGCAGCGGCAGAGGAAGGTGGAGAACCCTAATGGAGCCTCTGGCAATCTT
This sequence comes from Phyllomedusa bahiana, assembly GCA_025379985.1. NCBI lineage: Eukaryota > Metazoa > Chordata > Amphibia > Anura > Hylidae > Phyllomedusa > Phyllomedusa bahiana. Next base: position 12,922 of record JAODAL010000136.1, on the reverse strand, counting down.
TTTTTTCCCACCTCCCAACACATGCAATGCAGGGCACAACCCAACAACAGGACGCTTAAGACATGGTGCACGACTATTGCGTCTCAACCGTTTTTTGTATTGTTCCGGACCCATAGTTCTGGGATCCAAAATGGATGAATGGCCCCGTGCTCCTCGCCCCCCTTAGAGGTTTGTCTACCGCAGCCAGGCATTTGAGCGGACCTTAGCACAGCTGGGGGAGTTTTTAAAGACAAAGCACCCGGTTTCCAAAGTTAATGTGGATTCGTTTGATTTCATAAAGATAAAATCAGGCATGGTTCTGATGATGTTGGGGCCCCAATTGCCGAGGTCACGATTTTTTGCCGGTTATTCCCTTTCCCTCTTCAAAACAGAAATGGTCCCTTGAAAAACTTTTTTTAAAAGTTTTATTTTATGAATTTTTTTTTCTTTCCCACAGTTCATTTTTTTTTGGTTTTGCTGTGGGAGATTTTAAAAGCAGAAAGGGTTTTTCATGAACCACGTTTTTCCATTTACTCATTTTATTTTTAAAAAGTTTTGCTTTTTTCGTGGTTTTGGGGAGGTTTTTGCTGTGAGTTAAGCATAATTATGGTCCTTTTGGAACAGAAATGTGGCTTCAAAGTGGCATTTCTCCATCACAATTTTTAAATAGTGGCTGAGAAAGTATTTTTATAAAATTTTTGGGGTCTGTTGCTGGAGCCAGCTATAATCGGGTTTCCCTTTGGAACAGAAATGGGGTTTTAAAGTGGATTTCTCCTCACAATTTTTAATAGGGGTTTGGAAGTAATTTTTATTTTTTTTGGGGATCTGCTGTTTTGAAAGCGCAAATATACAGGCCCCTATTTAAAAAATGTTGTTTCTAACAGAATTTGTTTTCCAATTTCAAAGGAGTAAGGGTCGCTTTAAAATTTTTGGGGGCTTTTTTTGCTGTGACATGCAGCTATATTACAGGTCCTATTTAAAGAAAATGTTGTTTCTAAAGCATTTTTCCCCACAATTTTAAAAGTGGTCAAGGGTATGTTTTTTAATTTTTGGGGGGTTTTTTCTGTGAATGAACTATTACAGGTCCTTTTTTAAAAAAAAAAAAAATGTTGTTTCTAACAGACAATTTTTTCTTCACAATTTTCAAAAGGGCTCGGGTGATGGGGCGTCAGAGACAGGAAAAAAGGTAGGGGGATGTTAATGGAAATATTGAAAATGATTGTTTTTTTCAAATCTTTAAAATGCTATCAAACCTTATTGAGAAACCCATTTAAAACAATTAAAAAAGGAAACAAAGCATGGGGGGATTCCCTTATTTTTAAAATGTGTTTTTTTAGAATTAAACTACAAAAAAAATTTCTTACAAAATAGTGGTAAAAAAAAATTCCCCTTTAATTGTACAAAGGGAGGTAAGGAAAAAAAATTTACCGATGTAGGTTATTCAGGCAAGGATATGGGCAGGACAGGAAAAAAAATACAGAGACAAAATTTTCCCCCAGCGTTGAGTAAAAAGAGAAAAAGAAAGCAAAAAAAAAAGGGCCCCTGGGTGGACGGACGTTTAACCCCCAGTATTGCCAAGTGAAGCTCAAAATGGTCCGCAGTATAGGGGGGGCAAACGTCCCCGGTTTGGACTGTTACTGAGGAAGGGTTGAGGTTTTTAAACCACACTTCCGCTTTGCACTTGCTTAAAACATGATGTTTTTGTTGGGTCCCTAAGGGCATTTTTTTCGTGTTAATAGATGAGGACGCCAGCCTGGGCTCTCACCGCACCCACTGTACTCGGCCCTGGGTTGAAACCCGCGTTTTAATGATGCAGGGGGCTAGCCTGGTCTTCAGCCCCACCCCCCTGTAAGTCGGGCGTGGACCCCCGTGTTAAAAAAGATGGGCTGACGGCAGACTGGTTACCCTTAGGGGGGAATAGGAGGCTTCAAAAATTTTCTAAAAAAAAACAGTTTTTGAAAAAAAGGGGGATTTCTGTGAGGTTAAGTAGTGTCAAAAAAAAGGGGGCCAGGGCTGGCACAAATTGCACAATTTGGGGTGGGGTCACTATGGGGTCGCATCATTTTTATATCCAGGGGGGTCTGTCCTAATCAATGAAGAAGGTTTGGGGAAAAATGAAACCCTTTAAATTTTTGGGTGAATCAGTCTAGAAGAATGGAGGGCAAATGTCTTCCAATAAGAAGGTTTTGGGGGATGATTAGGACATTTGTATTTTTTATGGGTGTGCGGACGAAAAAACATCTAAAGTGTAAAAAAACCCTTTAAAAAAAATGAGGGGGGGGGTTTTATGTTGTTTTAACACTTGAAAAAAAAAACAAAAAATGTTAATAATGTAAAACTATAAAAAAAAATTCCCTAAAAAAAATTCGAAAAAAAAAAATGTCAGTTACAAAAAAAAATACTAAAATGAGAGTCAGTACAAAAATAGTAGTGGCATTTGTGATTGTGGGTCAAACGGTTTAGGGGTCAGCTGTGGCAGGACGGTATAGTCTATGTCCCGTGAAAAATTAAATGGTGGTTGAAAGACTCCTTTTTCCCGGCACTTTTTAAAAGTGGGGCTCATGAGGTTTGGGGTCTGCTGTGGCCAGGACAGGTATAGTCAAGTCCAGTGAAAATAAAAATGGTGGTTTTAAAGATCCTTTTCCCCGCCTTTTTAACTGGGGCCGACGTTTAATGGTCAAACGCGGTACAGGACAGGTTTGTTAAAGTCCAGTTCAATAAAATGGTGGTTCAAAGACTCTTTTCCCGGCATTTTTAATTTGAGGGGCAAAAAAGGGTTTTGGGGTCATGCTGTGGCCAGGGCATGTATAGTCTATGTCCATGAAACTAAATGGGGTTTAAAGACTCCTTTTTCCGGCCTTTTTAATCTGGGGTCAGCAGGTTTGGGGCTCGTGCTGCGTTCCAGGACGGGAATTCAATGCCAGTTTAGTAAAAAAAATGGTTCAAATCATTACGCCTTTTTGGCATTTTTTTAAATTTGTGGGTCAGCAGGGTTTTAAGGGTCATGCTGTGGTGCAAGAAGGTAGTGAATGGTTGTGAGTTTTTTTTTTGGGCTTTTATAACCTAAAAATGTGTTGCCCAAGATGTAGCACGTATTATTTGCGTTGTGGTGTTTAAACAGCTTCTCCAGCCTGTTTTGGGGGTAAAAATGAAAAGGGGTTGTTGTTCTCATAGACTTTAAAGGGCATCGGCGTAATCATTATCGATATCGGATATCTTATTGATTAAAAGCCGATATGGCTATCGACCCGATGCGATAGTCAATAATCGTCATACTTTTTATATTAGTTTTTCTAAAGCTTGATACAGTGCCAAATAAAGGTTGGAAGTAAAAAGAGAATCTTTGGGGGCTGGGGAAAAAAAATGTGCAATGGGTAAGCAACTGGCTCACCCATAGAAAACAAAGGGTAATAATTAAAGGTAAAATCGGTGGATCCTGTTCCCAGGGGGTACCACAGGGCCCAATACTGAGCCCTATCCTCTTTAACATTTTCATTAATGATCTTAGACAGGGAATGCACAGTAGAATATTGATCTTTGCAGATGATATTAAGTTCTGTAAAGTAATCAACAAAATAGAGGACAATGTGTTATTACAAAGGGATCTGGATAAGTTGGAGGCCTGGGCAGAGAAATGGCAGATGAGGTTTAATACAGATAAATGCAAGGTGATGCACATGGGGAGGAAAACTCCATTACATGACTACATGTTAAATGGAAAAAAGGCTGGGTAAAAGTGACATAGAGAAGGACTTGGGAATCCTGGTGGACAGTAAATTTAATTGTAGCAGCCAGTGTCAGATAGCAGCTGCCAAGGCAAATAGGATCATGGGGTGCATTAAAAGGGGCATAGATGCACATGATGAGAACATTATTCTCCCATTATACAAGTCACTGGTTAGACCACACATGGAATATTGTGTACAGTTTTGGGCACAGTGCACAGGAAAGACATTGTAGAGCTTGAACAAGTACAAAGGGGGGCAACAAAAATAATAAAAGGACTGGGTGGACTACAATACCCAGAAAGATTAGCAAGATTAGGGTTATTTAGTTTAGAGAAAAGACGGCTTCGGGGGGACATGATAAATATGTTTAAATACATCAAAGGTCAATATAGAGATCTCTCCCATGATTTATTTATATCCAGGGCTGTATCTAGAACAAGGAGGCATCCTCTACGTCTTGAGGAACGAAAGTTTCTACATAAACATAGAAAGGAATTCTCTACTGTTAGAGCAGTGAGACTGTGGAATTCTCTGCCAGAGGAACTTGTCATGGTGAATTCAATAGCAGATTTCAAAAAGGGTTTGGATGCATTTCTGGAGCGTAATAATATAACAAGTTAAAGTGATTAGGATTCTGTAGAGGGGTCATTGATCCAGAGATTTTTCCAATTGCCAGATTGGAGTCGGGAAGGAATTTCTCCCACATATGAGGACAATTGTTTTTTTTTGCCCTCCTCTGGATCAACACCTTAGCAAAACTAGCTGAACTGGATGGACGTCTTGTCTTTTTTCAGCCTTACAAACTATGAAACTATGAAATATACAATGCAACAATTGCCCTATTTAATTTCTTCCAAAGCATTCTGTCACGGTTCACGCCACGGTCCCTCCCAGGGCTTTCGGCGTGTCCGTGCTTGCCTTGGCTCCACAGTGGCTCCCTGGTTGGGGGTCATAGTGGTCTGTGTCCCAACTGCTAGTATATATACCCATCCTAGTTCTTGTCTCTGCTGTGACGAGCGTTTGTGTCCGTCGGCGGTGTCCACTAGCACTTAGTACTCCCCAGGCCCGGACTGAGAACCTGTCCCACTGGGCAAAATCCCGGCGGGCCGCGCAGCCATGACACACGTGGGCCGCCCGAGCATACCTACCGGCACTGCTCACCTTATAGCAGGGCCGCCGCACTTGTGCACTGGCACACATTTGATTTTGGCTGCGGCCACTGCAGAGGCCGTCGCGTGCATAGTTGAGGGCCGCTGTAGTGAGCTAGGGATGCTCCGCAGCCCCCAGCAAGTTTAGAATACTTATAGAGGCGTGTTGCGGCCACTACAGAGAGCCGCCGGCCGCCGCAACTCAGGGCCGCCGCAGTGAGCCGGGATGCTCCACAGCGGCCGGAGTTGCCTGTAACCAGGGGCGTCGCTAGGCAGTACTGTTCAGGGCACAAGCTCCGGACAAGACTGCCTGTGCCCTGAATCTCAGATCCCGACGGTCTATTGAGCTGTGTGTGCGTCCTAAGGACTCGCACACAGCTCAGGATGGCTGCTCAGTGCAGGCAGGGTGACTGCAGGAGGTGACGGGGCTGCGGAGAGAGGAGGGGCGCAGGCTGCTCACACACACAGTTCAGGAAGTGCAGCCAGATGCTCCGCCCCCTGCTGTGATCTCCTGGGCCCATCTCCTGCCCGTCCTGGAGCTCCGCAGTGAGTGAGTCGCCTCACTGTGGACTGCACTGAAGGTATGTGTGCATGTGTCTGTGTGTTCATGTCTATGTATATGTGTATGTACAGTATATATGTGTGCCCATTGTGTGGGCTATACAGGTGTGTGGGGTATACAGGGGGTGTGTGGGGTATACAGGGGGGTGTGGGGTATACAGGGGTGTGTGGGATATACAGGGGGTGTGTGGGGTATACAGGAGGTGTGTGGGGTATACAGGAGGTGTGTGGGATTATATACAGAAGGTGTGTGGGATTATATACAGGGGGTGTGTGGGATTATATACAGGGGGTGTGTGGGATTATATACAGGAGGTGTGTGGGGTATACAGGAGGTGTGTGGGTATACAGGAGGTGTGTGGGGTATACAGGGGGTGTGTGGGGTATACAGGGGGTGTGTGGGTATACAGGAGGTGTGTGGGGTATACAGGAGGTGTGTGGGTATACAGGGGGTGTGTGGGGTATACAGGGGGTGTGTGGGGTATACAGGAGGTGTGTGGGGTATACAGGAGGTGTGTGGGTATACAGGGGGTGTGTGGATATACAGGGGGTGTGTGGGGTATACAGGAGGTGTGTGGCATTATATACAGGGGGTGTGTGGGGTATACAGGGGGTGTGTGGGGTATACAGGAGGTGTGTGGGGTATACAGGGGGTGTGTGGGATTATATACAGGAGGTGTGTGGGATTATATACAGGAGGTGTGTGGGATTATATACAGGGGGTGTGTGGGATTATATACAGGGGGTGTGTGGGTATACAGGGGGTGTGGGGTATACAGGAGGTGTGTGGGGTATACAGGAGGTGTGTGGGATATACAGGGGGTGTGTGGGCTATACAGGAGGTGTGTGGGCTATACAGGAGGTGTGTGGGATTATATACAGGAGGTGTGTGGGGTATACAGGAGGTGTGTGGGATTATATACAGGAGGTGTGTGGGATTATATACAGGAGGTGTGTGGGATTATACACAGGAGGTGTGTGGGATTATATACAAGGGGTGTGTGGGATATACAGGAGGTGTGTGGGGTATACAGGAGGTGTGTGGGATTATACACAGGAGGTGTATGGGATTATACACAGGAGGTGTGTGGGATACACAGGAGGTATATGGGATTATATACAGGGGTGTGGGATTATATACACGGGGTGTGTGGGATATACAGGAGGTATGTGGGATTATATACAGGGGGTGTGTGGGGTATACAGGAGGTGTGTGGGATTATATACAGGAGGTGTGTGGGATTATATACAGGGGGTGTGTGGGATTATATACAGGGGGTGTGTGGGATTATATACAGGGGGTGTGTGGGATATACAGGGGGTGTGTGGGATATACAGGGGGTGTGTGGGATTATATACAGGGGGTGTGTGGGATTATATACAGGAGGTGTGTGGGATTATATACAGGAGGTGTGTGGGATTATATACAGGGGGTGTGTGGGGTATACAGGAGGTGTGTGGGATTATATACAGGAGGTGTGTGGGATTATATACAGGAGGTGTGTGGGATTATATACAGGGGGTGTGTGGGATTATATACAGGAGGTGTGTGGGATTATATACAGGAGGTGTGTGGGATTATATACAGGGGGTGTGTGGGATTATATACAGGGGGTGTGTGGGGTATACAGGGGGTGTGTGGGATTATATACAGGGGATGTGATGTGACCTGACTACTGGTGATGTGATTGGTGGGGTTGTAGGTTATGTTGGTGCTTATGTAGTGTCAGTGTGGGCTTGTCCGTGATTGTAAAGCGAGTGCACACCTGACTGTGATGAGGGGTTTCTCTGCACCACTTTTTCTTTCTTGCTTATGTTTTGGCTGCTCTCACACAGAGCGGTTTTGGTGCATTTTTGATGCGTTTTTTTTGTGCAGAAATGTACAGCATTAACTGCTCTGCCTTTCTGCACAAAAACGCACCAAAAACACATAAAAAATGCACCAAAAATGCTCTGTGTGAAAGCAGCTTTATAGTGTAGTTTATTTTAGAAAGTGGCGAGGTGCGAGAACAAGGGAAATTTTTTAAGCGGATATTGTATGTGGGCTGGTGGGGGCTTTGTGCCAGGGCTGATTTTTATTCCCAGTCCGGCCCTGGTACTCACCAACCCTTGCTTCTACTACCAGTGTGCTCTGTGGGCTCTGCTCTGTTATTTAAAGGGACAGTGTCCCAATTACATTGCCAGTGACCTTTACCATTCTGGGATATAAAGAACTTCCTGTCCTTGCTCCAGTGTCAATTCATTGTGTTGTTTATCTGAGTTCCTAACCTGCTCCTGGGTTCTGCGTTTCCAGAGTTAACCCCTGAGATACCTGTAGTCAGTTCATGCTGTCCATCAGTGCTCCTGGGTGCCATTACCTGCTGATCTTGCACCTGTTAATTCCTGTTGTTCCTGCTGTTGCACTTGCCCAGTTATACCTGCTGTATTCCTGCCATTGCATCAGTCCACTACTATCTGCTGTTATCTGTTGCTGTACCTGTCTGCTACTCGCCTGGGACCTGTAGTCCTTGTACAGCTATATACCTGCTACCATCACTTCCAGTGTCTGGTGTCACTGTCCTGCACTTCAGCCGCAGATAGCCACATCAAGGGCAGGGACCTGCGGGTTTCCCGCAGCATAATTCGTCCTGGCCTTGCCGCGGGCTCTGGTGAAGACCGGGGGCACCTTTTACTCCGCTCCCTGGTGTGGGCTCCATCTCTACCATCTTCGCCCGCGGTGATCACAGTGGATCCACACCTGTTAACCAACGATCGACATGTCAGTGTATACTGTCACTGCCGGATCATTACACATTTCCCCCAACTGATGTATGCAGATTAATCAGGGAAATGGTTATTACTCATAAATATTGTTGACACATTTAATTTATGTCGTAACAAAATACAGCAATATATATAGAACAATTGTAAACCAATATCATCACCGTCACGGATCAACAAAAATTAATCACTCATAGCAATACCAGATGACTTAGACATAGAAGTACTCATGTCCTTTTTAGACAAGATAGCGAGATATTCAGTCCATGATGCATATACACAGATTAAACACTTCTATGAATGAATTTTCATAGAGGACTGAGATAATGCCTCCTAACTGCCATGACAGCAATACTTGCCTACTCCAGGATTAAAATAACCCACAGTCAGCTAATCACTGCACTTACCAACAATTTAGGCATGCCAGTGTTAACTGCAATACACAGGCCTATACCACACATCTCCCCATTTGAACATGCGCAGTACCTAGTCAGATATGGTAGTAGATGTGCACAGTTTTAAAATAATGAAAACAAGCGAAGATTAATCCACACCTGGCCATAATGGGTATCAGAAGGCTTAAAGGGGTTGTATAATTTCATTAAATGGTCTTCAGAATAAGGGGACAGTGAAAACAAGCAACGTTGCAATTGGATGTCATTTTCAAAGCTGTCTTGTTTTCACTGTCTCCCTTATCATCGTTTTGTGTAAACACTGTTCCCCAGTGCCAGTCGGGTTCCACCTCCTTTCATTTCATTGGCTGATGGCTCTACTAATTTACATTTTGTTGGGCCCCTGGTCATATTCACCGGAGCTTGCATTCCTGCCTCTCTCACTCAGAATAAGGGGCCGGCAACAATTTCACTCTGCACAGTTAACAGCTCCACAGCAACACTGCAGCTGCTTCTCCAATCAGAAAACAGCAGAATTGTGCCTCAGTGCCTAATGCTGCTGCGTGTAAACATAGAACTGAGACAGATCTATGCTGCTCTGTATGAGTTCATAGAAGACTGGATTCAACTGTAACAAACCTCCAGCTGTGAGAGGAAAAGAGATCTGTGCTCTGAGTTCATAGAAGACTGTCTAGACTGAATACAGGATGTGCTATGTAAACATACAGCTCTAACAAAATAAGACTGCATAGGGAGAGGAAATACACAGTAACATGTGGACAAAGGGGGGGGGGCACACTGACTCGGGAGCAAGCATGAACAGTGATGGGGGGGATGATGTCATCTCCCTTCAGTTAATGTGCCCCGGGGTAGGCTCTACTGTCACTATTCTAATCAAGTGTAAATCAGTTACTCCGCCTTGGCCATTAGAGGGCGCCAAAAGTACCAGCACACAGCATGGTTGGTTGTACAGCACAGGACTAGAACAGTCAAACCTAGTGTTGTGCATGCTAGAAAAAGGGGAGGAGACAGAAGTTGCTGGAACACTGTTGGAGGAGTGGATTCTTGGAAGTTTAGGTCCTGTGTGACAGAGTGAAGGACACAGAAGAAGTGAGAGATAGTAAAGACAGAGTCCTGTGTGTGCTGCAGCCATTGCACAACAGACAGTGAAGAGAACAGCCAGCAATCACAGCTCAGGAGTGACAGGATATGACTGGTGAACCCTCAGTATCTGTGAGCTTATTAAACTGTGTGAATTGCAGGAGACATTTGCATTGCTGTTATCATTGATGTTTACTGAAGTTACTGTATGGAGAATGGACTTGTATAAAGCCTGTTAAACTGCCCTACAGTGGACCCTTTTACCTTTGATGTGTGCTGTGAAGAGGATAATTACAAGGGCCCAACTCCCTGCAAACCCCACCAGTTCCCTCAGAATCCTAAAGAACTCTTCATACCCCACGCTGCAACCCTATCACAGTGGCGTGTGGATAACATTTTGGTGGCCCGTACGGGGATTTTGAGCGGAATATGAAGTAAAAAAAAGGGGTGAACACCCTGAAGAGTGAGGGCCCTCAGGCAATCTGAGAGGGAGTCTCCAGGGGGCCAGACCAGAGCGAGGGATGGAAGATTTCAGCAGCGCAGAGGAAAGGTTCATCAGCGCTTTCCCGCCAGTGATTTCCGCGCCACTTTACCTGCAAGGGCTGAAGCCAAGCATTAGGGGGATAGCTTACTGCCCGCATAGCCCAGTCATATCCGCAGCACAGATAACTGTCAGAACAAGGCAGCAGAGTGCCCTGCAGCAAGTTAACTCAGTCTTAAAGGGCCAACGCGCACAAAAAGAAAATCGTCACATAATCTCCAAAAAATTGGGAATCTCGCAAGAGAACAAAGAGTGACTTTTGATCACTATATTTACTATTTTGCCATAGGCAAACTTAAACTCTATCAGTTCTCTATCTATTAAACACTAAAACTTAACTTTTTATTATATCTAACTCTTAACCTCTATACACACTATTTAAAAACCTGATCTCTATCCTCATCATTTAACCTTGCTTCTGAAGAGGGAATAACTCCCTTTCTATCATCAAGTCTGGTGGAACCCCACCTATTAACAGGAGAGCCTTATATTCTATAGCAAAGTATAGCTTCAGTAAGGATCCCAAGCAACTACTTGGGCAGTCGTCCCTAATCTCATAGACACAGAACAAATAAGGCCCCCTTGTGACACCGTCTGCAGCAGTGACACTTGTAGACAGAGGTGAGAGATCACAATTTAAAACGTCATGCCTGACCTCGTCCGACATGTTTCGCCAGCTAACCTGGCTTTATCAAGGCTTAGAGGTCCGATCACATGTGGTCTAAGCTCACTTCCTTTTATATCATGTTAGGTAAACACCCCATACAGGTGCTCACCAATTAGCTATCAGAGAATCCACATAAAACCCACTCCCCCTTCGCGCGTGCACACTCATAACAATGTCCTGCTGAAGCTGCCACCTGGGCTCTCATGAGCCAACAACCTTCAGTCAAATTTGCCATCTCCATAACAGGCTTGCGCCCCATCTTACCGTACTGCCCGTGCCAATGCACTGCACCAACAAACACCTCAGCCCTGACTGTGATGGGCTTCCATCTCACTTCTCTCATATTATTGCAACTGCGTGCCTCACCTAGAAAGAACTAAGCAGACTAGGTATCACATTACACAGCACACTGCCATCTTTGTCAATTCCCATAAGCCCCTTCTCTTCAATATCTAATATGCATATTCATTGAGATTATAAACTCCACTGTACAATAGACCACTGTCATATTATCTTCCCATAAAGCTCTTCTCCTATGTATGTAATATGCATATTCATTCCAATAGAGCTGCAGACCCCATTAAATACATGTTCCACTGCATTGTTTGTCTCAAGACTATATTCATAAACTACTTCTCTTTCACATGTAATATTCATACTCATTTAATAATACTGTAGGCCCTATGGCTAGCCCTCCCTCCCTCCCACAGTCTGACCTCACAAGTTCCCCATTGAAGATTCTCTCCTACGGCTCACAGCTAGCCATTCAATCCACCACATCACAATGGGAGCATAAAAGAACTCCAGTATCCTCAAATGCCACCGCATCCAGCTGCATCCGCCTCGTACTAGACCAGCGCCGCAAGCAGGAACTGATAGAGTTTAAGTTTGCCTATGGCAAAATAGTAAATATAGTGACAAAAAGAAAATCCACACAAATTCAACCATGGATGTGGAGAGACACATCAATAAGATCAGTGAGTCTCTGCTGCAGTTTTTCCTATGCAGAACTAGGAACAGTCGCAAGATTTATGAAACTACCAGAGGACCATCTTGCTCGTGCACATAATCGCCGACATCTTTTGACAGCCCTGAATCGATTACTAGATGAGATGGAAGACAGTGAGGAAGAGGATGCTATGTTGGCCTTTTTTCAGAGACTAACTCAGTTTATTGACAGTTTGCGGGCTGGGGAACCAGAAAACAGTTCAGGCAAAAGAAAGTGACATGTCTTCCCAACTGACACAGCTGAAGGGCTAAAAGACCCAATTAATTGCTTTACAAAGGACAGTGCGGAATTCTGCAAAGGACAGTTGAGAAAGTGGTCAGTCCTGATAAAGTGCCAAGCTGCTCCAAACCAGTCATAAAGTTTAAACAGTCCAGCCCAAGAGTAACTATCACAAAGAATTCAAAATAAATGGCCAAATTGGTGAACGAGAACAGAAAGAGAGACTGTCTTACACTAACCTGAGTCACCAGATAGGGCTTGGGGATACACAAGGGTATCGGAGAGGAGATTATTGAGGCAGTAGTGGAAAGCCCTTTAGTCCAGGGTTGCATCTCAGGAATATGTTAGGATGAAGACCAACCTCACCTTGCCCCCAGTTAAGAACAATTATTAAAAGGGCATTTTCAAGGAAGAAAGCACCTTGATTTGTATCACAAAATGATTAACATCTCTCAAGACCGCAAGAGTCCCCCTCGACTTCTTGTTCAGAGCCATTGCACTCAAAGAAAAACTGTTGTTTGCATCCAGAGAAGAAGAGGCTGAGGAGAGGTTTGATGTGGGGCTAGTTCAGAAGAAGTTCCAGAGGTCAATAGAGGGTTACTTAGTGGAAACATCAAGTTCCAGCTGAACAGTACCTTGAGGACCCCTTTTATTCAGATGAAGTCTTGATTTGAGAAGATTTAATGAGGCAGCTAGTCTTGAGCTAGAGAGAGAACAAAAGCTAAAGAAGGGCTTTTATGGTAAGACTGCGAAAGAGAGTCAAGCAAAAAGTGACACATGAGCTGCGCCCCGAAGCTAACGGGAGAAGAACCTTGCC